>RBNK01001237.1:0-16695 GCA_003990785.1 Endogone sp. FLAS-F59071 | reverse complement strand
CCCCCCCCTCCCCCGTTCACTCTGCAGCATGGGAGATTCTTTTGAATCATTCGTCGACCTCGACTGGGCTGGCGCCGAGAATGACAACTCTGTCACCTCGCCTCCGTCAAATACTGAACTCGACCTGGAGATGTCCTCTGACCTTTTCAAGTATTTTCTTGAAAGTGAGATCGCCAATTCCCCAGCCACCTCGACTCACCTCGAGTATCCATCTCTCGTCCAAGACCCTTCCGATGTTCTACCCATCCTCCCAACTCTCGTTGCCCCCAGCGCGTTGATGTCCAATACAGCCGTCACGACAGACTCCCCCACCACCGTCTCGCTGGAAACTCTCTCCAACCTTCCGCAACCACCCCCGACTCCCTCCCAGACCCCCAGCCTTCCCAATTCTCCCGCCACGTCTCACCATCCTGACGAGGACGTGACCATGGCCGAGGTGAAATCGGAGCCTGTCCTCCTTACCCCTACGGACCTCCTGCGCGTCCTGACTGCCCACAATCAACTTGATGGCAAAGCCATGTCCATGGAAGCCGCAGTGGCGGTGCTCGCGGCTTCATCGCAGCAGCAGATCGCGAAGCCGGCCCAACAGGCTGCCAAGGCGCCTAGCAGGACGCAGCGCGCAAGCTCGATGGATTCTGATGATGAGCCAATACTGATAACCGACCCGGCTGATCTCAAGAAGATGACGAGCAAGGAGAGGAGACAGTTAAGGAACAAGATTTCAGCAAGGAATTTTAGGGTGCGGAGAAAGGGTTAGTAAAATGCTTTTTACTATATAATTGCTTGGGGAAAAAAAAAAATAAAAAAAAAGAAAAGAAAAGAAAAGAAAGAAAAAGAAAAGAAAACATGGTTGCATGTGTTTAATACTCTTTGGTGGAGATGAAAAGGATTTAAAAACAATGAAACAAAAAAGCGAAAAAAAAAAAAAAATCAAATAGAGAGAGAGAGAGCTTTTTGCGTTTATATATTCTCCTATTGATGCCTAGTTTTCATGACTATATCCAAATTGCTTTAAATTCATGCAGAGTACATCTCGACGCTCGAGGCGCAAGTCCAGCAGCATCAAGACGAAGCTAACCAGCTCCGCGAGCGAATGACAGTTTTGGAAGAGGAGAACCGGCAACTACGCGAAGAGGTAGAGCAGCTCCGCCGACAACCTACACAAGCCGTTTCTCCATCTTCTCCAACCGACACCACTATGACGGCAACAAAGTCAATCTCGCGTGGCACTCCTCCTATCACTAAACCCAACCTTAACAAGGATCTCAGCATCTCGGGTAGCCGCGCGACGGACACGTACCGTCAAGACCAAGCGCGCATTCTTGTCTCAAATGCTATCATGCCCGAGTGGAATCTGGAAAGAATCCTGGCACAGGAAGGCAGCAAGCCCGAAAACGAGAATAAATCTGACATTCCCACTTTTCCTACAACGGACCTTTCTCTCACGGATCTCACATTCGTCATCGATCATCCACGCGAGGCCGCCCTCGTTTCAGCTTTTGTCAATTGTCTGACGCAGCGGATGGTCGCATGCTTTGTCGAATCTATCACTGCCATGTCCGTCGAGGACACACTTCGGTGGTTGTATCCTGTCGCTACAACCCCTACTTTGGTTGAAAGCGAAACTGACTGGGACATGCCACTGAAACCCGACGACCTTATCTTTACACCCAAACCCAACAATTCGGCGAAGCCAGCGGCGCTCGAGGACGACAATATCTCGTTCGCGTCCCTTGTAGACGAAACTCCGGCGTCAGCGGCTTATATGGAGTGGCTGTATGACGCCATGATCATGGCAGCGCTGTCGTCTGCGTCACCCACTGCGGGTGTCTCGACATGCGAGGGCGAGGGACAGTCGGTGTCGGGGCTGGATAGATTCGCATCGTTTCTTTGGTGGGAAGGCGCGGGGTCGATGTAAAATGGATAGTATAGATATGGGTTTATGCTGTGCACAGTGATTTGCGGGATTGGTGCGGTTTGCGATTTGCGATTTGTACATAGTCTAGTATTTGGGTGTTTTTCCTCTCTGTCTTTCTCCTTATCTCCCTTTGTTTTTTGTTTTTTGTTTTTTTGGTTCTTCTGTCTCTTTTGTTTTTGCAACTTATCAGCTTGAACGAAACCGCATAGTGTCGGTATTCGTGAACCCAGGTGTTGAGTTTAACCTTCACACTGACAAAAAAAAAAAAAGAAAAAAAGAAAAGAAAAAAGGTTCGTTTCATGAATGATCGAGTCTCCTTTTTGACTACATAAACCAAGCTTTCCGTAATTGTTGGTCGTTTGTTGACATTTTGGTATTCCAGAATCTAGAATTACAATTGAGGTGTGACGTGTAACGTTTCAATCTGATGTCATCAGTTTACAATTTCCTGATTTATTTTCAACAAACGCTCTTTTGACACGGTCCGCAGTTTGCAGTTCAACTTCAACATGGGTGATGCAGGATTCTTCAAGGTATTGTCTTCCTTCCCCACACTAGTGATTGCATTTGATCACTCGCCTTTCTTACCAGGAAATTTGTCTTGCTGTGTACTCTCTCGTAGGGCACGAGTGCAGAGCAAGATAGCCGCTTCAGCGACAAGCAAAAGAAGCTGCTCAAGAGCATGAGCTTTCCTCCCGAGTTTAATCAGAAGGTGAGGACTAAACGTCCTTTTCCTCTTTTCTTTGCCATGTGCTGTCGGATGTACAGTGTGCTTAGTCTTGGTGACGCCAGAGCACAAACCGAGGCAGATTTCCTGGCCTCGGGTTCGGAGTCCTTTCACGCAAGGGCCTTGTGCTTTTTTTCAAGAAACCAATTCCTAATACGAACCATAAACCACATATAGTAGCCTCTTTTCCTTCTGTTAAGGTCCACTATCTACACACACACACACATGCGACCGCCCAGTGTTACTTTGGGTTGGATGACTGTGTTCTCGGCGGGTTCGGGCTGCTGTTGGGTGCTTGCTGATTGACAAGTAAAGATCCCGTCATTTCACATTCGATTATGTAAAGAAATTGACCAAGGCTCTCTATCTATCTTTTTTTTTTTTTTTTTTTTTTTTTTTTTTTTTTTCTTTGGCTCCCCGCTCTCCTTTATTCAATTAGGTCGACATGAAGAAAGTTAATATGGCCGTGATTAAACCTTGGGTCTCAAAACGTGTGGTGGAGCTTCTGGGCCTTGAGGACGAGCTTGTGATTGAGTTTACATACGGGTTGCTAGAAGAGCCGGTAAATAATTTTATTAATTTATCTGGTTTTTATCTCGCTTGCTTGTGATCCCTATACTCAGAAGTTCACCTGTACCAACATCATTGATTAGACGTAATCCTACCTGTCCCATCCCCTGCTTCCTCCCTTCTCCTTTTCTTCTCTTCATTTTCGCACTTCGGGTTCGTGTTTTCTGATCCCTTGTAGAACCCGGATCCAAAAATGATGCAGATCAGTTTGACCGGTTTCCTAGAAAAGAACACGCAGCCGTTCTTGCTTGAGCTTTGGAAGTTGCTGCTGAGCGCCCAGGAAAGTCTTAGCGGAATTCCAGCCATCTTTCTAGAGCAGAAAAAGGAGGAACTAAGGCAGAAAAAGGTAACCAATGGATTACAGATTACAACTGCAATGTGCTTTTTACCGACGCACAATCTCGTTCATTGCTAGGACTTGTCTCTCTCTTTTTTTTTTAAAAAAAAAAAAAAAAAAAAAAAAAAACACTTTGGCTCTAACACATACATTCGTGTTTATGTTCAGCTCGAGGACGAGCGTATCATGGCCGAAGTCAAGAAAAAGCAGGAGAAGGAGGAGGAGGAAAGGCGGCGGGTAAAAGAGATTCGAGATCGTGAAAGGCGCGAAGAACGCGAGAAACGGGTATGCATACCCCTAATTTTATTTATTTATTACTTTGTAATTTTGCCGACCCTCAAGCCTCTTTTTGTCGGTCTTGATCCTAATGTATTTTCTCACTTTACCAGGAGGAAGAGCGCTGGGCTAGCCAACGCGAGGTTGAATCTCGCAACCGCCGACGCCCCAGCCCCGAGCCATCACGTCGCCACAGCGACCGTTCTCCGCCATCACGTCGCAGCCGCTCTCCGCCGTCACGTCGCCACACCGCAAGCTCATCGCCTCGCCCCCGCTCCGGAAGCCGCGATCGGTCGCCCGAGCGTCGAAGCGAGCGCGGGTCTAGACGGCGGTGGCCACACGAGGAACGTGAGCGCGAGCGTGAGCGTGAGCGCGAGCGCGACAGGGACAGGAATAGGAGGAACCGTGATCGTGATCGTGATCGTGAACGCGAACGCGAACGCGATCGGCGTGATAGAGACCGTGATCGAGAAAGGGACAGGGATCGAGCTCGTCGCCCGTCTTCGCCATCCCGGTCGCGAAGGAGAAGTCGGTCGGGAAGTATAGACGCTAGGGAGAAGGACAGGGGTGATAGAGATAGGAGAAGGAGCAAACGAGAGAAGTCGAGGTCTAAATCTAGGAGCGGCAGTCCTAACGGGAGTAGGGAGACGAGGCAAGATGGCGGTGAGAAGAAGGGGGCGTCAGTAGAGAAGATGGATGTGGACGAGAAGGAAGAAGTGGCGAAAGTTAGGTCCAAATGGGACGATGATGGGGAGGACGAGGAAGAGGAGGGTGGCGGTGATGGTCAGAAGAGCATGCCGGTGGACAAAGAAGTGAGTCAGGACATGTTTGTTTGACGATTTATGAGCTGGGATGCATGGGTTATGATTGCAGTTCCTTGGATTAACCATCGATTTCTACAATCATAACCCGCATCTATATCATGCTCAGGTTAACTCTTTGGCATTGGAGGCGAAGCTCCGGGAGCAGGTGTTGGAGTCGATGAAAAGGAGAAAATAACGAATCTCGGTTGGTTACGCGGAAGGTGTGGGCTTGCATTTGGTGACACAAAGCTAGAGGTAGAAATAATTGATGTTTAAAAGTGAGACTATTACAATGTCTATAGTTCCTAATCTGGCATTACAGATGGCATGTTTTATCTACCTAGTAGTTATACTTTCCTTTATGTACTTGTGATTAGCATCTCATATTCGAAACATGCGACTTGGGTACCTGTTTTGCTAATTGCAGTCGTCAGAGATGGTTTGAACGAGTCGTGGCTAAAAATAAGAAACCTATTAGTTCACGTCCTATTGATTTTACACTGCAGTCTGTCTCTTTTAGTAATAAGTTAACTGATTTAATTATTTAATTATAGAGTTCGAGAAGTTGACATTATAAATCAAGTTGTGTTCGATGCGGCAACAAGTTCCCTATTCCATAAAATATTTGTCCAACCGTTATCATCACACGTATTCAGTTCTTCATCTTGGTTTCCTGCAAAAAAAAAAAAAAAAAAAAAAAAAAAAAGACAGCTTTCCACTTATCCGGGGGGCTGTTTTTCTTTCCCCATGATTAAATTATAGTGAACCCGGTTGTTTTGGTTGTGTTGGTGATATATAATTATATTGTGGCGTGGGTACCAAAAACTAAACTTGCGCGTCGGTTCGGTTGAGAATGATCAGAACGATGAAACTGCTATCTCCGGTTGCATATCCCTACTGGCAGCTACGTGCTACACTTACTACGACTGATATTGAGATATTTCAAAGACTCTGAACAAACTGACTTTATTCGAATGGAAATAGAGGGGGTATTTATACAAAAATATTTGAGGTACAGATGGCTCACTAAAAACTAAGTTCTCATTGTGAACAGCTAGATAATCTGACAAAAGATGACAAAAGTTCAAGACTTATGTAAACCAACACGGAATTGTTGACAAAGCCGAAGCTCACAATTGCTTTAGAAACGAGATTAGGGAGCTCAAAAGTTTATTTGCACGAAGCCCTTCCTCCCAGTCACGTTTGAACGAGCTCGTGGGTCAACTAAAGGTGAGAAACTCCCCGGGGTATAGAAATGGCATGAATTGAGAATCAATGCGGAGGATCAATGCAAGGTGCTTCCTTGTCGTTCAGGTTTCCCTGACGTTTCCAGCTTTAATGCAAGGTGCTTCCTTGTCGTTCATGGTGTTTCCCTACGTTACAAGCTGCTCCGCTATTGGAGTATTCTGAATATTTTGCCTTCTCATGAATGTTTACCTTCTGCTGCTATTGATTAACTACTTTCTTTGCTTATCGAGGCTTGACGCGGTCAAAATGAATTGAGTATGGCAACAACTAAGAGCAAAATTATAGGAAAAAGATCGAGGCGGCAAAGGTTGGTGCTTACTCCATTGTCATGTTTTTGTAATTGTAGGTCAACTCTTTTTTTTTTTTGTTGAATTTTTAGAATACTGCAATTTTAAATGGATATCGTCGGGTGGGATGAACACTACGAGAGTTTTCATGCAAAGCTGCTGGATGTCCAACCTTCTGTGGACAATGGCAGAGTAGAGGACGACGAACGCCAGGAGGATGGAGATATGGAAAACGATAATCCGTTTCTGGTCCAATCGGAGGTCTGTTACAAATTGCTATTGCTTTCTTTTTCCCCATGGCTAAGTCTTAGTTTTGACTTCCCTAAAAATTTGAATACGTTTTGTTTTGCTGACTACTATGTCTACTATGATAGAGCCAGATTCATGAGGTTGGGGTAGGAGAGAACACGGGTCCCAACCACAAAGATCATCATGATAAAGCGATTACGGATTTCGTTGATATTATCAAAGTTGCCCGCGCCCAGCATTTATACCTCCGCAAGAAATGCGTTGAACAATGTGGATCGAACCCTCTCCCCTCCGTCTTAAGTGATACGCTTACCTCAGTTGCCGTGCCTTTCTTCCAGATCATCGGCATGACCATACGATTTTACATATTGTGGAGATATATATGCGATATGGCAGTGGGCGTGCGAGGATCTCCCGACGAGGGACTCAGATGTTGCTAGCGTCGTCCTTCTTTCCAAAAGGTTCATAACTCATAGAGTATGTTTGCTATTTGTTCTGTCGCAATTTGTCTTTCGTCAATTACAATTTTGCTTACAGGTTGGGCTATGGCAGAATTTATTGAATCGGATAGGCTGCGAGAGCAACCAGGCCATACACAAAGCGAAGCTCATGAAAGATAACGCCGAAGCACTGGAGTTGTCAGAGACGATTGAACTAGAGCTTTTTAGGACCCCATGTATCATGCATGTCGCTGTATATGTGGTGAAATTAGTGAACAAGGATAAAAAGAAATAATTTTGTTTTAGTCAAGCCAGTATATTGAGTGATGTCAAATGTTCACTTTGTCTGGTTTTGTTGCAGCACGCCTCATATATAAAACAACACGCATAATGATTCCAACAAAAATAATCGCCATACTGGCATCTTCATCTAAAAAAAACCACATTAAAAATCGATAACCCTTGTCACAAAGCAGATAAAGCAACCACATCTCTACACCGACACCACCACCGCTACCCACCACTGCTGCTGCAACAATGACAGGTGTCTTTTAACTTTGATACACTTGGCCTTTCCCTTAGGTATCAGGTTCTATTTCCAAAATTTCTCAGTTGGTATTCATATCAAATAATCGGGTGAATTTCTATTATATCAAATATCAAATCTCCGAGGCTGGTAGGAGTTTATAAAGAAGAAAAAAACAAAAAACAAAAAACAAAAAACAAAAAACAAAAAACAAAAAACAAAAAACAAAAAACAAAAAACAAAAAACAAAAAACAAAAAACAAAAAATAAAAAACAAAAAAAAACTGAAGTGTGAAATGATATTTTCAATAGGGTCGGTTTAACGTGCAGGTATATTTCAGGAACGGCGATGGTTTTATGTAACATTGGTCAAATTAGCCGAGGCCGACTGGCACGATCCGACAACAGCGCGTGGCAGATAGCTTGGCTTACTGAACCATATTCTCATGAGGTTTTCAAATGAGACGTGAATACCTTTAATTTGAAAGACCACTCATCAAAAACATTTTTCAAGAGCAAAGGACGAGCGAACAATCCTTTTCTATAAGCTGTAGACAAAGTTAGATATAAATTACATGCTAAAGATGTTTGAACGATGAGACCTACGTGACGAATTCTCGTAATCTCTATGGACCAATTTTTACTGAGCAAGCTCTTAATCGCTCTATCAGATTCCAAGTGTTTCTGTTTTATCTTGTCATGTAAGCTGTGAAAGGAGCCAGGAACCTTAAGATCGGGGATTCTCAACCATAGTAAGCACGTAAACCAAATCTGTCTCCTTCAATACAATCGCCGGCACCGGATTCGTGTACACGAATGGGTGTTCGTTTCCCCACTCTTGCCTATCGGCCGCACGGAACAAACCAATAGGTATGATCCCTCGCCGGAGCGCAAAATCTTGGTATAGGTCCGCAAATGTACGTCCGACGTACTCGGCGGGGACCTCGGCATGGCAAAGGGAGGACGGATCGATGCCCAGGTGTTGGTCGAGTTCGGTCAATCGCTTATGGCGGAGACCACAGAGTAGCTTAACAATGTCGAGGATATATGGTTTATAATAGGTCTGCGACAAAACGAGAATGTGAGGCGATGGTTGACTTTTACGGCATAGAGACAGTAAAGATACCATAGAGCCGGTACAGTTGATGTCGGAACAGAGGGAGTGACATAGTCGAAAGGTGTTTCAATGGCAACGTTACCTGATACAAAATATGATCAAACAACGAGCCAGCAACCACTTTACCACTCGCGTACACTGATGTTCGGAAGAAATCTGCGGAATTGCTATCATTTATTTGCAAAATGTGCATAAACCGGGTATTGGTCCGCTCTGCTGGATTCCACGGAATTTCGAGGTTAGTTCACAAAATGTACTGCATATAGAAATGCACTCGGAATAAGCTATTATCTCAGCTTTACTTACATAGCTCAATAATGACATATTTCTTCGTTTCCTCATTCAGTAGCATTTCGTGAATGAGATGGCTTGTCATTCTGTTAAAAAGTTCACGAAAACTAAGTCTACCATTGCTTGCAAAAGAAATCCTCTCAGATGTATACATGAACAATGAAAAAAACAAAAACAAAAACATACATACATACATTGCTGCACTATCAGCGTAATGATTCTGTTGTTCGCCTCCATATTGTTGGCTATTGCAATACAGTATTAAAAGGATTGCTTGTTCAATAGCCAATGCCTTATATTAAAAATTGATTTAGCTTACCCCATAATAACAATTTTATTTGCACCTTTCACCCCCGCTCTTAGTAGTTCGTGTTTATTCCGACATTCTCCCTGAACGTAGAACACCCGAGGGAAGGCTGCAACGATGCGGAACTCGTCTTCCGTTAAGAGACGAGGACTGAGAATGACGATGTCACGAAAATCATTCCCACTGATGTAGGCCGATCTATAGCATTCCAAGCAGGTAGCAAAATCTCATGAGCTTTGAATAATCGCAGGATACATTTACCGATGTATGAATGCTATTAGTAATTGACACAATATTTATAAATTTAATACCAACCGCAGCGTACATAGAAACCTAAAAAGAGCTGTCTTCCCGCATAAACACACCAATATGTGCCCCGTCAACTCCGTCCCGTCCTTGAGTAGAACATCTCCTATACACTTCACGGGACTCTTCAATAAATGACAGAAGGGGACCTGTGCATCAAAGAATAGCGGTTCAGGCTGTCCAATGACAATATCATCGAGGTTCCCTGTCGAGCCCTGCCTATGCAGACGGATTAAATGGGATGGGTTGAGCTGCGCAGTAGAAGATTTGCACAGGTTTGAAACGTGTAGCTCTTCCGTGGTGTTTACGGGACCGTTTTCGGAGAGGTTGGTGGCGGAACCGGAAACAGTGTCATTGTCGTTTATGGCATTTTGAAATTCGAAGATAGTCGAATAACGGTGAGACACGCGGTTGTATCCGTCCGTCGACTGCGCGGTATATACTTTTAACATTACAAATTGTACGATTGATATGTATCTTCAAAACTGGAACCAAACAATTTTTCTGAATTAAATGAAATATAACCAACGAATAGTTACCATTGATGATATCACATTTATATCCGTAGGCGTTTGCGCGATGAAGATGCATTCGTCATCTGGCTGCAGCGCGTAATTATTCCCTGGATTGAGCATTAAATGATGTGTGCCTAAATCTTGAATGAATATCTTAATCGCAAACAAAATAACCTGGAACTCTTTGTATATAACCTGTTGTCGGAAGTTGTTGGTAAAATTTAAAGAGATATATTTTTGATAAAAGGCAAAATAAAACAAGAGTTGAGCCGTTTACATACCCATGATGCCTGTGCGAAAGTCAAGCCGACGAAATTTGGGTTGATTGGCGCACTATAGATCTCATTCCCCATCCCGTCACCTGTATATTAGAAAATACTAATTAAGCCTATTATAACTATAACCATGAGATAGTCTCCACAAGTTCTGCATTACCGTATTGCGCTTGCCACGACTTGTGATATGTTTCCGACAGTTGGTGATGATACATAAGATTGATGATCAGAGTCGAAGAGCCCTTATAGAGGCAGTTATAGCCCATTAAAATCTGTGAATTACGTATGCAAAAATAAATTATTATAAATAATAATAAAAGAAAAAAAAAAAAAAGCAAATAACGCATCATTATTAATAAGCAAACATTTAGCCAGTAACATTTCAAATTGTGCAAGCCTACCTCTTTAAACTCTTTACCACACATCACCTTTTTTGCCATCTTTTGGTACGTCTCCGTTTGCGACAAAAGATTGTGCACATATATGGGCACTTCAGGAGGGATGGGTCGAAGTGGCACCAATCCGCGTGCCAGGACCGCGGTAGGGTCAGTAGGTGTAGTGCGTGTGGCATTGGACGAAATGTAGTCGTAGAAGGACCAAACGCGTAACGTATTGCGTTCGTCTTCTTCAAACGGATTAGAAGCCTTGCGATCTAATGGATTGACAATGTCCGAGTTAGCGTGAATGAATTCAAATCACTAGAAACAATAATCTTCAAGGCACAAAGAGAAAGAGAGATTCTACCAGAAATAATAAACACAGCGTTGGCACGTTTCGCTTGCTGAAAATTGATTATTTAATTATATATAAACCAATCAGACAGTCAGCATTACAAGAACTCGATGATTATTGCAAACCATCATTACATAGATAAATTTCATTCATATCATTTAGAAGGTTAAGACAAAAGGATGAACCAAAAAAAAAAAAAAAAAAAAAAAAAAAAAAAAAAAAAAAAATCAAACGTACCACACGTTTCAAATCTTGTTCGTTCTTGTGGCAGAAAAATGACACATATAACAGATAAGTGAATTTTTTGTTAATTGACTCCCGGGTACATCAGATGAAATTAGTTTTTTACTCGCATGCTCAATATAACTAGAATAATCCAGCTTGATTCATGTACTCACCAATGCAGACCCATGAAGAAAGGTGACGCGATGTTTATACATTGCGGTTTGTAGCAAAGCCTTGATCTCGGTCGTGGCCATTTTACGGCTCAAGAAGACGAGGCGAAGGTCACGTTTGTCGTTCTCCTGCCATTTCAGAACACAAGAAGCAAAATCATGTAGTCAGTCAATAAATAAAAAATAAAAAATAAAAAAAAAGTGTGGGGTGTGCTCTTCAACATGCCGCGTGCTCTTCGACATCTAACGATATATAATTATATTAACGACTTACCAAGTCAAAAAAGGCATGGAGCACATCCATGGTCCGTGCCACAGTATCAAAGTTGCCGCACACGATCACAAACTTCGACTTGCCATTATACTGGCCTCGACCGGCTGTGTAAAAAAAATTTACAACAGTAATCGTTTCAGCAATGTTCATAAAGCTCTATATTAGCCAGAATTACGCCGTTCGATTGGTAAACCGTAGGGGTATACAAACCTCGAGTATTCTTAAGCGTCTCGAGCGTTCCCGAAATAAGGCCAGGTATTAAAGTAAGAGAAACAGTTATAAGCAGAATGATGACGATTCGCCCCGCATCAGTTTGAGGCGTAATATCACCGTAGCCCACTGTGGAGAGTGTGACGACGATGATATAGCTGTAGGTTTTCCAAATGGTAGATTTGAAGGACGAGAACATTAGTGGAAAGGCACAAGACATTGTGAAAACTGTGCTCAATATTTCCGCACTTTTTTTAAATAAAACAAAACATACAGCGAATCTAGTACTCCGTAATAAAACGGTCCCCAGGAGAGCTCGCAATATTGGAACGCGGCCATGCCGTTATAGACAATACAGAGAGTGTAGGCGATAAGTAATATCAGGCGCATCCGGAGGGGGTCGAAGGGTGTCTCTAAATACATTGAACCGAATATATTAGATTTTGCTGCTCCTCGATTGAGACAAATAAGAGAGACAGATATTATAGATCATACCAGAGAGCCGTAGATCCATATGCACATTGAGAGCGCGTTGTAAACGGATAATGACAAGCCAGCTTCGGAGGAAATATGGAACTGCTCTCCGCAAAAGAGTATAAACAGAATAAATAACCAAAAGTAAACTTACAAAAACAAAAGAATAAAAAAATAAATGGCAATGACGACGAGTATAAGTTGAAAATAAGACGCATATATGCGAATATACGGTTTTTTGGATTATATTACCATACAAGTACTGTCCATTATACAAGAAGAGCGAGACAATGAAAGGTACGGAAGTAATGATATCAAGCAATATATGGATGGAGAATTCGAAGCCAAAGCGCTGGGTCGCGAATAGTGCATCTAAAATATTATGCAGGAGATTGTTCAGTAGAGGTTAATTGCAAGAATGAATTAGTCAATGCAATTTTGACAGCAGTAAAGCAAATTATCAAGCAACTTTGCTATTTACTGACGCGTTATTAGGCTAAACGAGTTCCAGAAAGACAGGACCACGCAGACAATCCTAAAAGATACAATTCAAGGCCAAACTAAGCGGTTTAATTCCTATTTATCATATGCCAATAATGCTAAATTGCACAAGTGCCAACATACCATGTCGCCCATGGTCGCCATATGAATAACCACGGTGGACTCAGATACTGTGCAGGCTTACGATACTCTATCTCGACCAGGTAAAGTAAGCACAAGAAGACATCAGCCAGGAGATCGGTTATAACCTGTGTTTTGAATGGGTTTAAAAAAAAAAAAAAAAAAAAAAAAAAAAGAGAGAAAAAAAAAAAAAAAAAAAAAAAAGGGGGGGGTCAAATTACAAGAAGACCAAAAACTATCCGCGCACATGCATACATGCTGCGTAAAGAGTGCCTCGTAACATCTTTTTAATTGATGAAATAAAGAAATATCGATGGTTTACAAAAAGAATAATCCTCTCTTTGTTTTCCAAAAACAGCCGCAATTTGGAATGGTAGAATTCCCAATCAACAACGAGCTTAAGCCACTGAATCAGCCTGTTGGCGTTCTCGTTCTCCCTGAATGAACGGAATAACAGAAAATATATTTAGTTTTTTATTTTATTTTATTTATTTTATTTTATTTATTTAATTTAATTTAATTTAATTTTTTATATATAAAGTCGAGAAGTTCTTTGGTCCTCAAACGAGGTAGCCCACCTTCTTTCCTCATGATAGAGCCGGTATGCTGCCCGTACCGCATTGAAGCTTAGGGGCTTGAGATGGTTCAAAAGCAGATCAGTGGGTTTAAAGTGACGAGTTCGATAAGCGGCTTTCACTTCTTCGGAACTGAGCGATGGACGAGATAATTTGATATTGTCAGTGAACACATCTTCAAATATTCACAGTTCTTTCTCCCTTCACTATATAACTCGCTGTTAGCCCCCCGGATCAGGCAGCCGCACCCGAATCGTTAACCTACTCTGTATCCAACGCTCCCAGCACAAACCGTGTATTCTTCATGACCAATTCAACCTTTTCAGATCGAATTACTGAAAACCGCGGAGACTGTCCAACATCTGTCACGTGTGAGTATGTTCGAGATCTCCTGCGACCCCTATACCCTTTACCAAAGGGACTAGTAGGCAACTCTGAGGATGTGGTATAAATATCAGTACGCGGGAGCTGTGGCAGCGTTGAAGGATAAGAGCGGGTGGAGCACGCAAATGAATCCCGCATGGGCTCCGGGACCTCGGTGTTGCAGGTAGGATGAAGTTGGTTTGAACGCGACGGAGGTGTGGCAAAAGCGATGCCGGACACGTTAGATGACAGCTGGTCATTGAAAGTGTGGGCGCCTGAGCTGGAGATCGGTTGTCGAGCAGGAGGTTCTTGAGTACCTAGCGTATGGCAAGGTACCTTTTCAGTTTTTTCGGTGGACATAATGTTTGGTCGGTGTGTTGTAACAGTAAGGGCCCTATACTTATTGGCCTATACTTGTTGTTGACGTTAAAATGTAATTTCCTTCCATTCCATCTCGCATTAGTATATTAAACTATGCATCGCGTCATTCATTGCTCACGCTCGCCCAAAATAGCAAAGCCGACTTTTTACACTAGACGAAAACGGAAATAATTGACAATGAACACTGGCAGCTGCCTAAAGGTCTATAGAGATAGACGAAGTCTATCTCCTACTTTGCGACAACGGATTCATCTCAGAGGAAGAAACCCTCATCAACATTGTTTATAAGCCATTCGTCAATCACGCGACTAATTGTTCACAGGTTTGAGGATTGCTGGTCCGCGATATATACTGTATAAACCACCATGGGCTTTATTGTTTTTACGTAAGAGTTATATTTGGGGGCACTGCCTTGAACAAAAATGTTTCTTTCATTTTTATGTGCAAGTAAATAATATATCCAAGTAGCAAGAGAGAAGGGGGTTTATTTGGGGAGGGGAGGAAATTTTTGTATAGCTTCGTTATATTTTGGGGGAAGTTAACGGTATATCGACGAGAATCAAACACCATCAGATCAAAAACTTAGACCCAAAATTGTAAATATCACGCAAAAGCATCATCAAACTACAGAAAGGATAGGCCGAAAAAAAAAAAAAATTATACGACAAACAATACAGAGAAGAGGGACAAAAATATCTCTTCAATCACCATTTTGCCACGCTAATTTAAAACCCATCTCAACTCCAAATCACAGTACTTCATGGATGCGGCGGATGCTGCGGTGGCTGGAACGGCACGTTAAATGGCCCACCCGAGATTCTTCGCGTGGGCATGTCACGTCGCGGATTGGATGAAGAAACGTTGCCAGAGTTCGAGACTACTCAGCCAATAAAGGAAAAAGAAATGATTCACTGTCAATGATCTTGTATGCCATTTCTTCATCGCTAACCATATATCTTGTTTTGCATAATATCAGAGCTTTCATTCATCTCCGTATTCCTCTCACAAATCCATTCCACAAGATTACTCACCAGACCTCGATCGACTCTGCGCTGGCTGCGGGGTCCCCCCACCCACACCACTCAAACTTGACACGCTCGTAACGCTCGCGGTGCTGCTCGACGACACGGACGCGCTCGGATTATTACCATATGAACCATATACGTAGCCAGTTCCTCCGTAGGAATTGCTCGCGGACCCAGGGAGATTGTCAGACGTGTGGCCAGAGGATCGCGAGGGCGAAGGGATGGGCATGGACTGCGAGGGTGGATGTTGTGAGCCCGACGAGCCGGGGATGTGGATGCCGAGGTTGACGGCGCTAGAATTGGAAGGGCCCGGTTGTGGAGATTTGTCGGAGATGGACGTAATGGAGCGTTGGGAGGAGACAGACGCGGAGCGTGAGTCGCGATTCTGGGTGAAAAGTAGTGAAAATATACAATTACTTTTAATTGATAATTCATTCAAACGCACAGAGGTATAGACTTACTCAAATAAATGGTCGACGCAAGAAAAATAATAAAACAAGTGGACATACCCTGATGGTTCTACCCCCAGGCGAGCTCGGCACGGACCTCATGAATGATGGAATGCTACAAAATGTAAAACGCAAATGATAATGTGGTCGAGTCAATTAGTCCTGTTGATCTTATTTTGGTACCCGGCTACGACTTATTCAATGTTTCCTCAATGCATAGTTCCATTCAAACTACTCCCGCCCCCTCTCTACACACGCATTCACGGCCTCGAATACCTTGCATTATTGTACAAAGCTATGGGCCAAATAATACCATCCTCCAGCCACTAACTTCGCACCTTCCGCAACATATACTATAATCCAAACACCCACCTCTCCTCCACAGTCAGATCCTCGATCGACACTCCAGCACGCTTCCGATACTCGGCCAACTCCGCCTTGAGCTTGTTTGTCTGGTTGACCTTGTTTAAATCTGGGAATGTCAACGCCGTTTAGAGAGTTCAGCCATCAACACAAACTAACACATGTATTTCGTTCCACTCATCTCTGTGACCGCAATTCTTCATTATAAATACTACCCAAAACACCTACATTCCTTCTCCATCTCAGTCATCCTGTTCTTGAGAGCATTGACTTCAGCTCTGAGCACCTCTACAACGCCCTGTGACGTGATACCGAAATCCGATGACGAAGGGGAATGGGATGGCACCCATTTTTTGTGCCTAATGAAAATGATGGATGGGTTTACATCGCTCAGTACATATTTTTGCTGCGCAAAATATAAAAGCATTATTCTTTCCTGCACATCTTCCACTTCCACTCATTCTCGCTCTCTTGCACCCTCCCAAAAAGGAGCCGAACAAAGAAATAAACTAAAAAAAACCACAAGCATTCTAATCATTGTGGATTTCCAGCTAATCACGCATTTTCCATGTCCTTTTCCTCACCTCCCGCATAAATCAGCTCTCTCTCTCTTTTCTCTCTCTCTCTCTCTTTCAAAAAAA
>RBNK01001236.1:0-16696 GCA_003990785.1 Endogone sp. FLAS-F59071 | reverse complement strand
GGGATACTGAAGCCTTACTCAAGGAGTAAGCAATTGGATAGTTTCGAGATTCTAACAGATACACTTTATTCGATCAATCACACTTAATTCTTGCTAGTTAACACCTACATCGACACCCTTCTTAAGACGCTACCGCATAAACCGCTAAGACCCCTGAAACGTATTTTCTGCACTTGCTCAATTCCGAGTATTTCGCCGTTAATATATTTTAGTCCGTCACAATAGTCATTTATCTTCTGATGATTCTTCCCGTTCTTCTTCTTCATCTTCTTGCCTTCCTTCTTCAATATCGGCCAGTTCTTGCCAAGTGCCATTGTAGGCTGGGTCATATCCCTTGCCATCAATAGTAGATAAGTTATAGACAGTCCAAAGATCTTGTGGGTAGATTTCGTCCCAATATACTCCTTGTTCATATCTCTTCTTGTCTCCCCAGAACTTTCCTTTGTCAATGTATTGATAGCTTCTCCAGAAAATGTCATAAATTTCTCCAGTGTTGTTGGCATACGGGTATAGGTTCTTACTATGGTAGGGTCCATTGTTCATTGGTAGCATCTGTTGGCATCTTGGTTGCGATTTTATTCTTCGATCCTTCTTTTTAATGGTGAGGAAGTCTTCTACTTTGGTTTCATCTGGTATGAGGTGAGTTGTCAAACAGTTGTACATGTGTTCTGCACAATAGATGTATTGATTACAGAATGGGCATCTCGTTTGCACTATGTTCTAATTGATGAGGGTGATTTGTTCTTGCTCGTTCAACTTGCAGTATCCTTGGCTATATTTTTCTTCAATCATGTATAGTTGGCTGATATCTCTTGGATCCGTTTCTTCCTCGGTAGTCATGCTTTTGCTTGTGCCTTTGATTTCTTCTTTCTTTGTGATCTTTTCTCCCGAAATAGTATGAGTACTTCTACACTCAGGTGCGATATGTCCTCATCTTCCATAGTTAAAGCAGGTCTTTGTTTTCTTCCAGTCATCCTTGTTTTCATTCTTCTTGAAATTGTTTCGCCATGTTGAGTTATTGTTGTAGTTTCCTCATCCTCCTCTGAATCCTCCTTGGGGGTTGACTCCTCCTCGATAGTAAGTATCAGTTGTTGATTTGCTGCTTGAGCCAGAGTTTTGATTCCTGTTTTCTGTTTGTGTTTGTTGTGCTGATAGAATTGTACATGCTGATTTGATGACCATGCCGAAACACCATTGTTCATGAGCACATAGGCTCCCTCTCTCCTTAATGCGAGTTTCCAGCCACTGCAGAAGGGTCTTGAATAAGGTGTCGGCTCATGCACCATAAGTGATGTGATTATTATCATCATAAGGCATCCCAATGATGATGAGATCGGCATCGATTTCTGCAGTGAAAGCTTCAAAGGTTTTGCTTCCTTTGGTGTTGAATCTTGCTGTAGCTAGTCATTTCTTTGCTTTGGTGATATGTGCACTACTGCAGAACTTGTCAATCAGCAAGGATCTAAGACCTTGTTGAGCAGGGATGTTTGGATATCCTGGTTAGGCCACATTAGCTAGTTGAGCTGCTACCAAAGTTGTATTCTGCCAGGTCAAGGGTTTTCTAGGCAGATTTTGCTACCAGATTGCTACCGATTTTCTAAGAAATCCAGCAATTTTGTTGACCTGTACATATGACTTGGCATATACTTGTTTAGGTGTATGAATGACATTGTTAGTGAGTTTATCATCTGGTACTCAATCATCATTCCAGCTATTGGCATTATAATTGGCTTCAACAGCTAATATGAATGCGGCAACTTCTTTTGCTTCTCCATCAAAAGGTTGTAGGTTGACTGCTTTGGTTGTCTGACTGAGTTGTACTACTTGTCCTACAAGTGCAGTTAAGGCTGCTACTTGTGCGGTCAGTGCAGTGATTGTGGCATCAGCCATTATATCGGTAAATGTAGTTAGTGCGAGTAGTGGTGATGTTGGTAGTTCGTTTTCTTCTCTGTCTGTTTGTTAAATGTATTCTCTGACTTCGTGATCAAATATTTTGTCTTCTGAATCGAGGTCTTCTGATTCTTCAAGTATGTCAGCTTCGAGTGTAATTCTTTGAACGGTTGTATCGGCATCTTCAATAAATACAGTGTCGGCATCATGATAGATGGTTGTATCAGGTTCATGTAAGTTGCTTATGTTGGTTGCTTCTCTAAATGTTGGTTTGCTTGGTCCAGATGTATGTTGGAATATAGATGTTGTGAGATTGATAGGATCCTCAATAGATAGTAGTGTAATAGGTACAGTTGATCCTAATGGTATTGTTTCGGCAAATCATGTAAGGTCTTCTGCTACTAATTTCTCAAATAATCTGTTTGCAATTCTATAGTAAACAGTATCTCGGTGTGTTGAGTAATCAAATTGCAAGTTGGTAATCTACTCTTTGATAACTTGATGATTATTATATTCTTGTATGGTAGTTATAAGGTTGGTGAATTGGTGTTCTGCTCATGTGATGGAAACAATATCACGATCTTCTTTGATATTTTCGTAGAGGAAATCTTGAAATGTTTCGAAGTAGGATTCAGTTGTAAGAGGGTTTTCAAATTCTTCTAAAAGTTTGTTGTAGAGTTCAAGGTATGTTTCACCTCATAAATGAGCTACTGTTGTTGAATCAGTGCTTCGTAGCAGTTGCTAATATTGTGTCCACTTGAAGGGTTCCGTGATGTATATAGCCTCTCTAGCTGTTGGAAGTAAGATGTATGTGGTGTTTTTAGTAGCACTTCGAGTGCATTGGTCATGTCTAAAAAGGAATTGGTAATTCTAGACCTTTTTGTAAAATGTTAGTAGTATGTTTCTTGATTATTATAACGGTTTTTTATTACCGCTGCTACTAAGTTGTAAGGGGGTTTCTTCTAAACTGCCTGTGAGGAAGCATCTGATAATACTAATCCGTGTTGGACTTAGGAATCTCTAAGTACGTCATAAGGTTTCTAAGGTATCGAAAGTACTTTGTTTCTTTATAAGATTATTAATTGTGAATTTCAGACTTATAGTCTTTAGCACTTCTTGAGGTGTGTAGAAGGGGTGAGATCTTTAGCTCTCAAAGGGATCTTAAGTGTGCACTGCTATTGAACTTAAGTTTATTGAATAAAGATTTGAGGGATATTTATATAAAATTCTCGAGGTGCTATATGGGTAGCTGCCCAGGTTACTACTCGGAATATTGGTTACTAATTTAGAAGTCAAATAATGTATTAATAAAATCTATATTGTAGATGTTAGTGGTGCCTACGATGTCGGCGGTGCCTATGATGTCGGCGGTGTATATGATGTCGGCAGTGCATATGATGTCGGCAGTGCCTATGATGTCGGTGGTGCCTACATCTTCTTCTGTATCTGATCCTAATAAGAAAGTATTGGTTTCTTCTTCCAGATAGTTGTTATCTATTGGGTAATTTTCCAGGAGATAGAGTAACAAAGTTTCTTCTTCTTCATTTCGTAAGTATCCCCATTGGTGTGGGCTTAAGTTACCAAGATGTTTCAATGTGGAAGGCCAATATTGGAATACCTTGAAGATCCTTCTAGCTATGCGCCTTTCCCAGTGGGTTAATCCTAGAATTCTAGCGGATTCTTATTCTATTGTTTCTTGATGATTTTTTTATCTTAACTATAAGATGTATCTCATTTGATAGTAACTTCTGAATTGTCCAGCAGTGTTGTGAAATTGGTAGATGTTGATATTTTCCTTTGCAAGTTCTACTATTTCAATAGTGTCCTCCTGGGTCACTCTTGCATGTAATAGTACTAGTTCATTATATCGGTTGATGATTGCATTTTCCACTATGTTTTTGATCTGTTCATAGTTTGGTTGAAGTGGGGTTGATTGTCTGGTAGTATTTCTTTACTGCAGTTAAGTCGGGTAAGGTTCTTGAGTCCTCTGGTTTTGGCAGCTGATGGCAGGCATAGTTGTTTACTATATTTCTGCAAGTGTTTGTTACTGCTTTTTATATATATCACTCTTATATAAGATATCCCATTTGGTAGTAAGCCTGATATTGTTTGAAGATATTGAATGTTCTGAATAGGTTTATATTGTCTTATGAATATCATACTATATCATCATTATCTTCTAACATAACTTCAATATATACTCAGTCAGTTTTATAGTATTATTAACTAATTGCTTCTTTGATTGTTATTTCAACCTTGTCTATATTCAGAGGTAAGGGTTGATGATAGGTAGTATTATAATAGTTGTCTCCATTGTAGAGGATAACTCTGAGTTTAGTTATAGTTCTAATAGTAGATATTCTTGTTCTTTTTATTGGTTATCTTTACAGTGGTGTTAAGATTCATCTTTTATATATTCTTCTCTTTTATTTAAATGTGATTATTTGAATAATCACTCTTATATAACTGTAAGGGGGTTTCTCCTAAACCACCTGTGAGGAAGCATCTGATAATACTAATCTGCATTGGATTTAGGAATCTTCAAGTATGTCACAAGGTTTCTTTTTTTTAAGATTATTAATTGTGAATTTCAGACCTATAGTCTTTAGCACTCTTGATGTGTATAGAAGGGGTGAGATCTTTAGCTCTCAAAGGGATCTTAAGTATATACTGCTATTGAACTAAAGTTTATTGAATAAAGAATTGAGGGATATTTATATAAAACTCTTGAGGTACTATATGGGTAGCTGCCCAGGTTACTGCTTGGAATATGATTGGTTATGCTATATTTAATTTATAAGTTCCATTCATTATTAAATAAGATATCAACGATATTGATAGTATCTGTTGAAATTATTAGCTTATTATATCTCTCTCTCCCATCAATGATTGATTGTACGTCACTCAATTGTGGCTTAGACAATCTTTGTTCATATCAACCAATCATATATTAGTATTAATAAATACATGCATATTTGGCTTCATGAGCTAGTGTACTCTTTTACCTCCAAATACATATTCAAAGATTAAAACTTCAATAGGTTATAAGCCCCGAGTCACTTGAATTACAGCTCGACAACCTGAGATCTATACAATCATAGCAATTACAACTGCGATTACAGTAAGCATTTATTTAACATTGTAAACAATGCGTCAAACAATGCGATAAACAACACAATAAACGACATCGCGATAAAGCAACGTAATAAACAATATATAACGACATAGTATTCAACAATGCAATACAATAAAATGGATAATCTATACACATCATCGTCAACAACAAGATCGATAAGATTGTAGTCTAAATCAAAAACAGACAACAGATATCAAACCCTTGATGACGATGAAGGATTAGATGGCAACCATCAGAGCAATATAAGATTCAGCTTCGATTGACAGGAACAGATAGCTACAATGATCAGAAATCAGGAAGATAAATTAGACATGCTGGCAACCCTATTGAGCAAATTGATGGCAAAAATCGATAAAACAAATGCATTACTCAGTGCGCCAACCAATCAGAATGCAGCTACAAAAGACAACATACTATAAATACAAACATAATCACCATTACCAACAACATCAACAAAGCTTAACGATCTGGTAAAGAAGTACCTGAGATCGATCAACAAATTCAATAGGTCAGGAGGCACACCCAGACTATTTGATTACTTTAATGCTATAGAGCAATTTATCACCAGTGCCAATCTATCAGTACAAAAGGAGGAAGTTAATGCAGTGATCAGTAAAATTACAGGCAATGCTAGAATGTAGCTACAGAGATATGTGAACATATCGGAAGAATTTGATTCATAGAATGAGCTTAAAGAGGCTATGATGCAAAAATATGCACCAATGAAACAATTGTTATGAATGCACAATAAGCTTGTAATGATGAAGCAAAAAGGATTGATTGAAGATTATAATGACGCGTTCAACCAGATTATGGTGCAAATTAAAGATATAACCGATACAGAAGCTATACTACAATATCTCCAGGGTCTAAGCCCCAAGTACTGGGAATTAATACTTGTGTAGGAGAATATGCCAACAATGCTAGAGGCTTTACAACTCACATGTATCAGGTTCGACCCAGATAGTAAGCAGAGGTGCGATGAAGCCTATATAACAGACTGAGGTGGCTACTGAGGTGGCTACCAAGGCGGCGGTTGCAGCAACTGAGGCAGAAGTGCCGGACGAGGCTGAGGCTATAACAATGATAACAGAAATAATCGAGGAGGTTATCATAATGACAGAGGCGACTGAGGTGGTGATCGTGGAGCCCATCAAGGCAGGAATTTTCAGAGATATCCTCGGAAATGTTACATCTGTAAGGGAGAACATGGAATATTTCAATGCAACAAATTTAACAATTAGGTAAAAACAGAAAAAGAAAAGGCTAAACCGAGAGCCGAAGCAAATCTAGTGATTGGCGCCATCATTGATTCAGACACCATGCAACATATTTTCAACTAATAGGAGATTTTCGAGACAGTGGCTGAGTATGACGGCTTAGTCACGTGTGCAGGAAATGAAAAGTTATGCACTACGTACATTGGGACAATTGAGCTCAATGATGAGCTGAAATTACGGGACATTTTATATGTACTGGAAATCACCAGATATTTAATATCTGTGCGGGCATTAACACATGACAGAAATAACATAACCTTTAAAAGCGATAGATCAGTAATTAAAATTGGTACAGATCATAAGGAAATCAAAATCAGACAAGCCGATGGCGACCTATTTCATTTATTGACATCACTAGAGCTAGAAGCAAACATTGCCGATTCCAAGATTGATGACTATATACTATGGCATCACCGGCTGGGCCATCTGAGCTGAAATACTCTACAATTAATCAACAAATTTATTACAGGGCTCGAAGATATGCAGCTGTTGACTGCACAAATCAAAATATACACCGGGTGTAAACACGCGAAGTTACACTACAAGCCTTTTGAACATGCAAAAAATTGATCGATGGAGCCTATTGGAAGGGTGCACTTAGATCTGTATGGGCTGATGCCTATGCCATCAGTCAATGGAGCAAAATATATATTAACATTCATCGATGACACTACTCGCTATGTCACAACATATTTTATTGATAACAAAAGTGATATATTTGATCGATTCCAGGCATTCAAGGCATTTGCCAAAATACAATCAGGCCAAAAACTGAAGATTCTTCAGTCTGATAGAGGGGGAGAGTATGTAAACACTGAGATGTACGAATTTTTAATCAAAAATAGAATCCATCATGAAACAATAATGCCAGACATACTGCAACAAAACGGTATCACCGAATGATATAATTGGATATTGATGGAGTCGATCCGGGCCATTAAAATCACTGCCAACATACTAGACAAACTTTAAGCTGAACTTGCCATAAGTGCTACATATTTATGTAACCAATTGCCAACATGAGCCAATAAGAAGAGTGCTTCACCATTTGAATTATAGCACGGTTACAAGCCTAATATCAGTAACTTACATATCATATGGGCTGATGCATATATGCATATTCACAAAGGAAAAAGGTTGAAACTGGCGCTTCAATCCAAAAAGCTTAAAATGATTAGCTATCATGATGAAAAAAAGGCATACAGGCTCTGGGATCCAACTAATAGGAAGATAGAGATCAGCCACGATGTCATATTTGATGAATCTATTATATTAAAATCCCTAACAATCATCAACCCAGAAAATCAAGAATATATCATTGAAGCGATCATCAGAGAATGCAAGATTGATGAAAAAAGGCAATATCTAGTAAAATGGCTAGGCTATGATGATGATGATGACAACACCTGTGTAAGGGGGTTTCTTCTAAACTGCCTATGAGGAAGTATCTGATGATATTAATCTGCATTGGACTTAGAAATCTCCGAGTACGTCGCAAGATTTCTAAGGTATTGAAAGTATTTTGTTTCTGATTATTAATTGTGAATTTTAGACTTATAGTCTTTAGCACTCTTGAGGTGTGTAGAAGAGGTGAGATCTTTAGCTCTCAAAGGAATCTTGAGTGTGCACTGCTATTGAACTGAAGTTTATTAAATAAAGATTTGAGAGATATTTATACAAATTCTCAAGGTGCTATATGGGTAGCTGCCCAGGTTACTACTTGGAATATTGGTTACTAATTTAGAAGTTAAATAATGTATTAATAAAATCTATATTGTAGATGTCGGCAGTGTCTATGATGTCGGCGGTACCTTCGATGTTAGCAGTACCTATAATGTTAGCAGTGCCTATGATGTCGGCAGTGCCTACATATTCTTCTATATCTGATCCTGATAAGGAAGTATTGGTTTCTTCTTTCAGATGGTTGTTATCCATTAGGTAATTTTCCAGGAGATGGAGTAACAAAGTTTCTTCTTCTTCATTTCGTAAGTATTCCCATTGGTGTGGGCTTAAGTTACCAAGATGTTTCAATGTGGAAGGCCAGTATTGGAATACTTTGAAGGTCCTTCTAGCTATACGCCTTTCCCAGCGATTCAATCCCAGAATTCTGGTGGATTCTTGTTCTATTATTTCTTGACGATTTTCCTGTCTTAACTGTAAGGCATATCCCATTTGATAGTAACTTCTGAATTGTCTGGCAGTATTGTGAAATTAGTAGATGTTGATATTTCTTTTAGCAAGTTCTACCATTTCAATAGTGTCCTCCTGGGTCACTCTTGCATATAGTAGTACTGGTTCATTATGTTGGTTGATGATTGCATTCTCCACTATGTTCTTGATCTGTTTATAGTTTAGTTGAAGTAGTGTTGAATATCTAGCAGTATTTCTTTGCTGTAGTTGAGTTGGATAAGGCTCTTAAGTCCTTTGGTTTTGGCGGCTGATGGCAGGCATAGTTGTTTGTTATGTTTCTGCAAGTGTTTGTTGCTGCTTTTTATATATATCACTCTTACAACTCTTCCCTCTTTGAGAAAATAGTGTCTATGCTATTTCTGTAAGGACTTGTGATATTTTTCCAGTGCTTCATCTATATTTGTCAGATTGCTAAGCAGTTCCCATGTTGCATTGTATAAGAGGTATCTTTTCCACTTGATTAAGTATTGTGGTGTTGATCTGTTGCCCTGTTTGGTAATCTGTTAATCTAAGATTTCTTCTACTTTGAATTCTTCTATGTCATTGACCAAAATTGGTGTGAGTGGTATGACTTGTCTGTCTGGAAATAGATCATTGTTATTTGGTGTGTAATGTTTCAGTAGTGATACATAAAACATGGGGTGAATCTTCATTGTTGATGGTAACTCCAGTTTGTAAGCAACAGCTGATATTTTTGTGATAATCTTGAATAGTCCGAGAAACTTGTTCTGAAGTTTCTTTGAAGGTTGATTAGATAACTGTTGCAATGTGATATATCTTGAGGACAGCAAGACCATTTCGTCTATCTTAAATGATTTTTCATGCCTTTTTTCATTTGCATATCTTATCTGTTATACTTGTGCTTTACGAATTGCATCTTGTGCCTTGGTCAGCAGGTTGGTCATTCGTGTAGTAAAGTCATCAATAGCTTGTACTGTTGATTCAACCTTTTCTAGTAACAAGGTTGCTGGTATCAGTGAGTGATAGCCATAATTTAGGAAGAATGGCGATAGTTTCATTGACTTTTGCTGAGCATTATTGCATGCAAATTCGGTGGCAGTTAAGTATTTGTCCCAATCATTCTGTCAATAGTTGATATAAGTTCTAAGCATTTGTTCCAATGTTTGGTTCATGTGTTCTATTTGTCCATCAGTCTGTGGGTGAAATGCAGTTGAGAGTGCTATTTTTGTTCCAAGTGTTTTGAATAGCGATTGCCAAAAGTTGCTTGTAAACTTTGGATCTTGGTCACAGATGATAATCTATGGTAGTCCATGTAAGCAAAAAATATTGTCGAAAAATAATTTTGCTACTTCCGGTACAGTATCAGTTGTTTTGCTTGCTATGAAGTAAGTTTGTTTGCTAAGTTAATCAACGAAAACAGTTATTGCATCTTTCCCAGATGTTGTTTTCAGTAGTTGGACAATGAAATCTATACTGATTTATTCCCATTTTTCGGCAGGTATAGGTAGTGGTTGTAATAGTCCAGCAGGTGATTATCTGAGTGTTTTGTTACGTTGACAAGTATCACAAGAAGCTATGAAGCTCTTGGTGCTTGTAAACATTTTTGGCCAGTAAAAGTTCCTGGTGAGTACCTCGTATATTTTATTGAATCCGAGGTGGCCTGCCAGGGGTATATCATGGTATTCTTATAGAATCTTAACATGAAGATTTGATGGTATGAAGAGTCGATCTTCATAATAGAGGTTGTTGTTTTGAATCCTAAATTTGTTTATTATATCTGATATGGTATCGAGTTCTTCTATGATTTTTTACGCTTCTTTATCTAACTGAACTCCTTCTTGAATTTCTTGTATCCAGTTGTCTGTGATTTCAATGATGGCTTTGATTTGTTTATCCTCCTGTTATTGTTGGGACAATGCATCTGCTACTATATTAAGTTTTCCAGGTTTGTAGATTATTTCAAAGTGATAGTTGTTGAGATGATCCATCCATTGCGCTTGTCGGGTAGAGAGGGTTGGTTGTTTATTTAGGTATTTGAGTGATTCATGATCTGTATAGATTAGAAATTTATTACCTATCAGGTAATGTCTTCAAGCTTGTGTTGCGTCGATTATTGTAAGTAATTCCTTTTTGTGAACAGGGTAATTTCTTTCTGCAGATGTCATTTTTCTTGAATGATAGGTGATAGGTTGGTCTTCTTGCGAAAGTATAGCTCCAATTGCATAATCAGAGGTATCAGTAGTTACTACAAATTGTAGGTTCTGATCTGGGCTTCTAAGGACAGGTTGTAAGAGTGATAGATATAAAAAGCAGCAACAAACACTTGTAGAAACATAACAAACAACCATGCCCCGATTCAACAACAACGAATACCTCCGAAGCCGAGTCATTGAAGTATACCGAGCCTTAGAAGACCCTCCATCTGAACTATTACCTGAGGAAGGATCTGCCCTATAAAGAACTCAAATAATAATGAAAAACATCAACATTGCTCAGAAATAACAAATACAGGATGAATTTCAGGCCTACTATAAGATTGCTAGGATCTGGGAAGAAGATCTCGAACATGTTGAAATTTGATCTTCGAATGTGTGTTTGGAGTAAAGAGCGCACTGGCTAATGAAGCCAATATGCATGTATTTATTAATACTAAATTATGATTGGTCGATACAAACAAAGATCATCTAAGCCACAATTGAGTGACGTATGATCGATCATTGATGTATTGATCATTGATAGGAGAGATATAATAAGCTAATAATTACAACACTCCCCCTGCTTGATATATCTCGATAAAAATAAATAAATAAAAAAAATAAAAGAATAAAAATAAAGTGTTCAACTGTATATCACAAATGTCATCCATGAAGTACATTTATTGCAAATAATTATATATAAAATACTACTTGAGTGATAAGAATGACATGATAAAGAATATAAAATCTTTAAAGAAATAATGTTAGTTACGTAAGCCCATTTTTGTGATCAACATTTCAAGTCTTGGTCGCATAAGTAGCTTGGTTAATGCATCAGCGATCATATCATCTGTCGCCATGTAAACGATATCTATCACTTTTGATTCAACTTTCTCTCGAATAAAGTGGTGCTGAATATCGATATACTTTGATTGAGCGTGATTAATTAGATTTTTGGCGAGTGCGATTGCTGATTGGTTGTCTTCAAATAAGGTTGTTGCACAATTCGGCAAATATCCTAGCTCATCTAATAGGGTGCATAGCCAAATGGCTTCCTTCGTTGCATGAGCTAATATCATATATTCTGCCTCAGTTGTTGATAGAGCAACGGTTGCTTGGTGTTTGCTTGACCAGCTGATGGCTCCTCCTGATAGGTTGAAAATATATCCCGTAGTTGATCATCATGTGTTAGTGTCTCCTCCCCAGTTAGCATTGCTGAAACCGATCAGTCTTAGATCCTGATCACGTCTAAGGCACAGCTTATAATTGGCTGTTCCTTTAATATATCTTAATAATCGTTTGAGGGCGTGGTGATGTTCTTGCATTGGATTGGCCGAAAATTGACTGATGATGCTGACAGCAGCAGCTAGATCAGGTCTCGTCCCGATCATCAGGTACATTATGCTGCCGATCATTTGTCTGAATAGACTTTGGTCTGTGGATTTTCCTCCTTCAGCTTTAAGTTGAATGGATGGATCAAGGGGTGTACTGATTGGCTTGGCGTCCATCATGTTAAACCTTGTAATAATTTGATTGGCAAAGTGGCTTTGATCAATTGTGATCGTGTGTGTTTTTCGATCACGCATGACTCGAATACCCAAAAAATGTTTAATTTCACCACAGTCCATCATATCAAATGCGTTGCTAAGTTCTGCCTTAAATTTGTTCATCATTTCCATCGAATCAGCCAGAATTAGCAGATCGTCGACATATATGGCAATAATTATCAGCGATTGATATTGATCGTCTTGTCTTCTCTTTAGATAAATGCTGTGATCCGATTGTAGTCTTGTAAAATTTGATTGGCTGAGATAGTTGTCAATCTTCTGATTCCACATACGAGGTGATTGCTTTAGTCCATACAGTGATCGATTGAGCTTACACACAGCTCTCGGTGACAGCTCCGATTGGTCGATTCCTTCAGATACCATCATGTAAATCTCTTCATCAAGATCGCCATTCAGGAATGCAGTTTTTATGTCCATTTGGTGAATTTCTAAGTTTAAGGTTGCTCCGATCAATAAAAGTACCCTGATCGATGTGAATTTCACCACAGGAGCAAATGTTTCATCGTAATCAATTCCTTGCTGTTGTGAATATCCCTTGGTCACTAATCTCACTTTGTACCTAGCAACCGATCCATCAGTGTTGAGTTTCTTTTTAAATACCCATCTACATCCAATCGGCTTACGTCCCGCAGGCACCTCAGGTACAATTGTCTACGTGTCATTATTCTTAAGTAATTTAAGCTCTTGATTGATCGCTTCCTCCCAAAGCTTTGCGTCAGGCAGAGAAATTACCTCCTTGTAGGTCATTGGGTCATTGGTCGATTCAATTAAATTAGCTTCTAACATGCGATCTTGCCAAATTTGTAGAGCTTCAGTGTCGATCAATTGTTCGATTGGCTCCCAGGTGTTGTCGTCATCATCATAGCCTAGCCATTTAACCAGATATTGCCTTTTTTCATCAATCTCGCATTCTCCGATGATCGCTTCAATGACATATTCTCGATCTTCTGGGTTGACAATTGTTGGGGATTTTAATATAATAGATTCATCAAATGTGACATCGCAGCTGATCTCTATCCTCCTATTGGTTGGATCCCAGAGCCTGTATGCCTTCTTTTCATCATGATAGCCAATCATTTTAAGCTTTTTGGATCGGGGCGCCAGCTTCGACCTTTTTTCCTTGCGAATATGCATATACGCGTCAGCCCATATAATGCGCAAGTTACTAATATTAGGCTTGTGACCATGCTATAATTCAAATGGTGAAGCACTCTCCTTATTGGCTCACATTGGCAATCAGTTGCATAAATATGTAGCACTTGCGGCAAGTTCCGCCCAAAGTTCGTCAGGTATGCCAGCAGTAATTTTAACTGCCCGGATTGACTCCATCAATGTCCGGTTATATCGTTCGGCTACACCATTTTGTTGTGGCGTGTCCGGCATCATCATTTCGTGATGAATTCTGTTTTTGATTAGAAATTCATGCATCTCGGTGTTTACATACTCTCCTCCTCCATCTGATCAGAGAATCTTGAGTTTTCGGCCCGATTGCATCTTAGCGAATGCCTTGAATGTTCGGAATCGATCAAATATATCACTTTTGTTGTTAATAAAATATGTTGTGACATAGCGAGTAGTGTCATCGATGAAAGTTAATATATATTTTGCTCCATTGACTGATGGCGTGGGCATCGGCCCACACAGATCTGTGTGCACCCTTCCGATAGGCTCCATTGATCGATTTTTCGCGTGTCCGAACAGCTTGCGGTGCGACTTCGTATGTTCACACCCGGTGCATATTTTGATTTGTCCAGTTGACAGCCACACATCTCTGAGCCCTGTGACAAATTTGTTGATTGATTGCAGAGTATTTTGGCCTAGATGGCCTAGTTGGTAATGTCATAATATATAGTCATCGATCTTGGAATCGGCGATGTTTGCAATCTTGGAATCGGCTATGTTGGAATCGGCGATGCTTGCTCCTAGCTCTAGCTCTGGTGATGTCGATAAATGAAATAGGTCGCTATCAGCTTGTCCGATTTTAATTTCTTCGTAATCCACGCTGATTTTAATTACTGATCCGTCACTCTTGAAGGTTATGTCATTTCCGTCACGTGTCAATGCCCGCACAGATATTAAATTTCTGGTGATCTCTGGTACATATAAGACGTCCTGTAATTTCAGCTTGTCGTCGAGCTCAATTGTCCCAACGTGTGTCGTGCATAATTTCTCATTCCCTGCACACGTGACCAAGCCATCGTGCTCAGCCACCATCTTGAAGAGCTCCAATTGGTTGAACATATGTTGCGTGGCACCCAAATCGATGATAGCGCTGATTACCAGATTTGCTTCAGCTCTCGGTTTAGCCTTTTCTTTTTCTGTTTTTACCCAATCATTGAATTTGTTACATTGAAATATTCCGTGTTCTCCCTCACAGATGTAACATTTCTGAGGGTGTCCCCAAAAATTCCTGCCTCGATTGGCTCCACGATCGCCGCCTCGGTCGCCTCTGTCATTATGACCTCCTCGATTGTTTCCGTTTTCGTTGTTGTAGCCTTGGCTTCGTCCAGCGTTTCTGCCTCGGTTGTTGCGACTGCTGCCTCAGTAGCCACCTCGGTCGCCACCTTGGTATCCATCTCGGTCACCGCCTCAGTAGCCGCCTCGGTCTGTCGCGTGGGCTTCGTCACACCTTTGTTTATTATCCGGGTCGAACCTGATGCATGCGAGTTGTAAAGCCTCCAGCATTGTTGGCATATTCTCTTGTGCAAGTATTAATTCCCGGTACCTGGGGCTTAGACCCCGGAGATATTGCGGTATAGCTTCTGTGTCGGTCATATCTTCGATTTGCACCATAATTCAGTTGAATACGTCATTATAATCTTCGATCGATCCTTTTTGCTTCATCATCGCAAGCTTATCGCGCATTCGTAATAATTGTTCTATTGGTGCATATTTTTGCGTCATAGCTTCTTTAAGCTTATCCTACGAATCAAATTCTCCCGATGTGTTCACGTGCCTCCATAGCCACATTCTAGCGTTGCCTGTAATTTTACTGATCGCTGCGTTGACTTCCTCCTTTTATACTGATAGATTGGCACTGGTGATAAATTGCTCTACAGCATCAAAGTAATCGAACAATCTAGGTGCGCCACCCGATCCATCGAATTTGTTGATTGATCTCAGGTACTCCTTCGCCAGATCATTAAGCTTTGTTGATGTTGTTAGTGATGGTGATGGTCGTGGCATGTTGCCTTCTGTAGCTGCATTCTAATTGGTTGGCATGCTAGGTGATGTGATTGTTTTGTCGATTTTTGCCATCAATTCGCCCATTAGGGTTGCAAGCATGTCTAATTTATCTTCCTAATTTCTGATCATTGTAGCCATCTGTTCCTGTTGATTGAGGCTAAATGCAATATTGCTCTGATAGTTTTTATCCAATCCTTCGTCATCATCGTCAGGGGGTTGATATCTGTTGTCTGTTTTTGATTTAGATCGCAATCTTGTCGATCTTGTTGCCAATGACGATGATGCATATAGGTTGTCCATTTTGTTGTGTCGTGTCGTTGAATGCTATGTCATTACGTATTGTTTATCACATTGCTTTATCGTGGTGTCATTTGTCATGTTATTTATTGCTTTGTTTGACACGTTGTTTACAATGTTAAATAAACACTTACAGTAATCGCAGTTGTAATTGCATAGATGATTGCGTAGATCTCAGGTTGTCGAGCTGCAATTCGAGCGGCTCGGGGCTCATAACCTGTTGAAATTTGATCTTCGAATGTGTGTTTGGAGTAAAGAGTGCACTGGCTAATGAAGCCAATATGCGTGTATTTATTAATGCTAAATTATGATTGGTCAATACAAACAAAGATCATCTAAGCCACAATTGAGTGACGTATGATCGATCGTTGATGCATCAATCATTGATAGGAGAGATATAATAAGCTAATAATTACAACAGAACATGTATGGGACCAATGACATGCAGAAGCATGCAAACGAGCACTATATCAAGGGATTCCCCTCCAATCTCAAAGGATTGTCCTCCGAATTTATGAACTCTTTCAGTTCCGACCAGCCGCCTTGAAAAGACTTACCAGAATTGGACCATCCACATTTCACCAACTGTCTCAAATTGCCTTTAAGGAACTTAAAGAAGAAATCCATGTAATACAAAGAGATTTCAACCAATTGGAACAGTTCCTTGATTTGTGAAACCTTTTAACCATCTTAAACCTTTTAACTGTCTTAAATCTTTAACTGTCTTAAATCCATAACTTATATAACTCGTTATATCACATAAATTCATAATTAGTTTATATTTTGAATAGCCAATAGTTTTTCGGGTAGTAACCTGGGCAGCTACCCATATAGCACCTTGAGAATTTGTATAAATATCCCTCAAATCTTTATTCAATAAACTTTAGTTCAATAGCAGTGCACACTCAAGATCCCTTTGAGAGCTAAAGATCTCACCCCTTCTACACACATCAAGAGTGCTAAAGACTATAAGTCTGAAATTCACAATTAATA
>RBNK01001235.1:0-16702 GCA_003990785.1 Endogone sp. FLAS-F59071 | reverse complement strand
TTTCCCTAGGGCTCCGTGACCGAAGATGCTCAATCTGAAAGGCTTTCCCTTAGCGATACTCCGTACATACTGGTGGACACACCTGGCTTATTTGATACCAAATCCTCAAACGAGGATATTCTTGAAAAACTTAGTGCAGTCATTGGACAATGCGCCTATGGGATTCAAGCACTGATCTTTTCCATCGGTAGGTATACATACTATCGGTCAGTTCACGCTTGAATTATTTGGCCTACAATAGCTGAGTTAACACATATACTTTGCCTTGCTTTCACCCACGTAGAGTGCGGAAGATTTACAGAAGAGCAAATTGAGGTCGTCAAAATCATCACTCACTTCCTGGGCACCGAGTCGCTTGATAACATGATCATTGCGTTCTCCAAATGCAACAAGAACCAAACGATCCATAACGACGTTATGTTTAGCCAATCGAAACCAATTAAGAAACTCGTCAACGCAACTGGGAACCGTTGGGTTATCTCTCCGAATCCCGATATCTTTGGCCCAGAGACAGAAGAATTCAAGGTCCAATTCAAGCGACTCGTTGATCTCATCAAGCAAATGAAGACGCCGTATACCACCGAGCTGTTTGTTCGTGTTCGCCAGGCTCGTGAGAAGGAAATCGAGAACCAGAACATGGAAATGAAGCGTCGGGAGGAGGCTATAAAGGAGAAAGAAAAAGAATTCAAGCTGCAAGAGAAAATCAACTCTATGAAAGAGATGGAAGAGCTTAACAAAAAATATCTCCATACTATCAGGGAGATGATGAAGTTGCATAAGAGAGAGATGGACAACATGCAAAAAAAAATCGATGAAGCTGGCGCAAGAGCGGCCAAGAAAGCATTCAGAGATAAGGGTGACAGTTGCTTCGCAATTGATACGATTGTCACTACCAGTGATGGAGAACATATTCCCTTGTCGCAGATAAAGGTCGGTGACCAGATTTTAAGCCGCGGAGCGAGTGGCAATCTTGAATATTCGGAGGTCTACCTAATCGTCGACCACAGCACGCAAGGTCTTACCAAGTATCACAATATTCATTTTACAAAGCCGGATGGGTCCCAAGGTAAATTTGGCTTTGGTAACAGGCCTGCAGAGTTACATTTCATGCATAATTTATTTCTCCTACATACTAAAGCCGATTTCTCTTTACCCATTGCAAAGGAAATCTTCGACTTACTCCCGATCATCACATCTTCGTGAATTCGACCATTGACTTCGCCGAGAATGTGCTCGCCGACTCTTCCAAAATCCAAATTCTGCACAACAACTCTCTTATATCAGTGTTTGTTGATGACGTTACTATGGTAAGCGCCTGTAAATTTAATATTATTGCTTGATGGATCGCCAGTAAAGGGAACATATATTATTCTTTACCGATCTATCATTCACAATTCTCATTACATCATCCACCCTACTTCTTCCCCGACCGGAACAAAGGAATGGCAAAGCGGCTACATTTCCATCTTAACCAGGTCTGGTAATTTCATCGCCGACGGAGTGCTCTGCTCCTGCTTTTGCCAAACTCCACCGTCGATAGCAATGCAAACCCTCGGACAGATCGCCTTCGCCCCCCTGCGGCTCTATACCAGATTTTTCCCATCTGTCTATCGTTCCGCAGAAGTCCATCCATATCCGCAGACTCTAGTCAATATCGTGCTTGCATTCAATAACGCTTGGAAGGCCATCACGAAGAATGCGAATGCCGCCGTGGCGTGGAGCCAATTTGATACCCTGGTGTACTCACGTGCTGACTTTTCAGCATAGTCGTACTTTGAAAGATGGAAACTGCCGCTTTTTTTCATTTCAATTACAAATTAATAAACATATTGCTCAAAAGACATTTGCTATAAAGTCCAAGTCTTTGTGGTTATAACACGTGAATAGTGGCACGTGACAGGTGACAATTGCCTCGTGTGAAAGCCACATTTCCTTTCGACTCTTCGCCCCGATGCTCATCACACGATCTCTGCAAAGGCCGCCGGCCGCCGTCTGTTCCATCCTGCGCTCTCCCCTCGCATCACGCTCTTTCCTACCTATATCACGTCCCTATCTCTCTTCTTCCCTCCGCCCCCTCTCCACCACCCCCCCAACTACCCCTTCAACCACTTCCCCAACCACCAACTCAACCTCCTCCTCCACCCTTCGCAACCGCGGCTTCTTCATCCCTCTCCTCACTCCCGAGGAGGATGACTTGGAATATCAGACACACCGGCGGATGACAGCGCAGGAGGTGGCGGCCCAAGGCCATACGACGCCACCCACGCGGACTAAGATGTTGGTGCGCGACTTTATCGACGACTCGCTGTACAACCCGCAGTACGGTTACTTTTCCAAACAGGCCGTCATCTTCAGCCCGGAACACGATTTTGATTTTGCGGCCATGCGTGATCATCTGGAGTTTCTAAGGATTTTGAGGAAGAAATATACAGAGATTGAGGAAGATTTTGACGAGACAGATGAGATCGCGAGGCAGGTGTGGCATACACCCACTGAGCTCTTCAAGGTATACCAATTTCTCTATCATCCAAAATTGTCATCGACACTTCACCAAACCATCTTATCAACTAAATCTTCCTTTATATTCTACTCCTTTCTCTGTTTACACACTCTCAATTAGCCATATTATGGCTACGCCATCGCCAAGTACATGGTAACCGAGTACAAGCTAAACCTTTACCCCCATCGGGACCTGATCATATACGAGATGGGAGCCGGCAACGGTACGTTGATGCTCAACATCCTCGACTACATTCAGCAGTTCGAGCCCTCGGTGTACGAGCGTACGCGATACCGTGTCATTGAGATCAGCGGCCGGCTGGCAGAGCGACAGGCCGAGCGGCAGATCGCGCGTGCGATTGGCGATCGGCACCGGTGCGTCGAGATCGTGAATAAGAGCATTTTTGAATGGGATGAAGTCGAACCGAACCATTGCTTCTTTTTGGCAATGGAAGTTATTGTAAGTGATCTTTCTCTTATTATTATTATTATTATTATAGGCTGTTGCTAAGGAAATTACAGTACTCATCTTTATCGCGCTTTCTTCTTAAGGATAATTTTGCCCACGACCTCATCCGCTACGACCCCAATACCTACCAGCCTTACCAAGCCCTCGTCTCTATTTCTTCTGATGGCAACTACACTGAGCTTTATGAACCTATCGGCTCCGACCCGTTGATTTCCCGCTATCTCAGCCTCCGTCGCCAAATTTTTTACCGTCCCCCCGTTCTCTCACACCCGTTCCTCCTCCGCCTGCGCCACTCACTCCCCTTCGCCCCAAATCTCACCCGCCCTGAATTCATCCCCACCAAGCTTCTCCTCTTCCTTGAGACCCTCCACTCCCGCTTCCCCCTTCACCGCCTGGTGTTATCCGACTTCTACACTCTTCCCAACACGATCGCGGGGAACGACGCACCCGTGGTACAGACTCGGTATCGTGGCACGATGGTTCCTTGTTCGACGTACATGGTTCAACCGGGATATTTTGACATCTTTTTCCCGACCAACTTTGATTTGCTAAAAGAGGTTTACCAGGCCGTGTGCCGCGCACGTAGGCCCGAGGGGGAAAGGGGAGCGCGGGTGGTGGGGCACCGCGACTTTTTAGAGAGGTACGCTGACGTGGACAAGACGAGGACAAGGAGCGGAGAGAACCCCATGATGATGTATTATGAGAATGTCAAGATGTTACTGACATGATATATGAGAGAGGATGAAGAGGCAGTGTAAATAGTAAAAACAGTTTGTATAAGTGATAGATTAAGTCATCAAAAACGGCTTCTCTTGTGAGCTTTTGTGCAATATCGGTTGGGCCACATAGAGTATACCTTAATGGTCGTGGGATTTCAAAAACTCAGTAAATGCATATGCAGTGCCACAATAATGATACGAGATTAACACAAACAAAAAAAAAAAAAAAAAAAAAAAAACAGTGATGGGAATCCAAAAACACCTGCATTCTGTTATCACTAAACCCCAACCCTTCACCACACGTTCAATCATCGTCCTCTTTATCCTCCACTTCTTCCACTCTCCCATACCCTTCCCTCATCGCCTTGGCAATTGGATTCTCTGCCGTTACTACTCCCGTCTTATTTAGCCTTTCAAACAACACAAATAGTCGCTCGGCCTCGCGCTCCTTCTCCTCGTCCGTCATGTCCGCCAGCGCCGGACCGGTGTTACCGGTGTTACCGGTGTACCTGCCCGTAATAGGATCGAATGAACGGCCCCCGGAGCCAGAGTCGGAGGCGGAGGCTGTTGAGGGATCGATGGCAATGCCGCGGTTGACGAGAAAGCCTGCCGCGCTGCCATAGCCGACGTGGTATATAAGGAGATTGGCTATGGGGAAAAGGCATTAGCGAGGGAATGCTCGATGAGTGTACGTCGTCTTGGTTGACAATCTTGTCTGGCGCATAAAAATATTACAATATTGCAATAGTACACGTACCGTCCTCATTGCAAACCGCGTATAGCAACTCGCTAATGGATGCGCACACGTTGGGCAACAGCGCTGACGTCATGGTCCGTATCATCCTCGCTGAGAAGGTGTCGCCGCGATTCAGGGCCATGGTGCGGTCGCTGTTGTATTTGATAGACCGCAGCAGCGTGACAAAGAAAGTGTTTATATGAACCAACTCATACTCTGAACCTCATAAAAATATCCAAACAGACAAAATCATCCAGAAAATAAAATAAAAAATCTTACACATTATCCGGCAACATCCTCTTCCTCATCCATTCCCTGACTCCTTTATCCGCTCTCGCCACCTTTCCTAGCACAATCGCTAGCGGCGGCAGTGTATCGTCCACGCTAGCCCCTTGTGCTGGTCTTGCGGGTCGTCCATCAAGATCATCCGGATCGTCTGCGAGGGTCAGACGAAGCGTGTCGTCAAGGGCATCAACCATGCCGCGGACGAGTGAGTAGTCGTCCGCGGAAGGAAACCAGACGGAACGATAAGACGCAATGGGAAAATTAAGAAGAGCGTGGACAGCGTGTGAGTGTGGGGGAGCGAGGGGGAGGGGTGTTGGGTAGGGGAGAGAAGTGAGGAGGTGGATAATGGGAGGGAGGCAGCTGTTGGAAAGGGAATAATATGATCAGCGTACTTACACAAGAAATGAGTATCAAAAATGAACCATTATTGGATCTCCCGTTGCATTTCTCACCTCTCAAACCTCCGTGCTGTGATCTCTATTTTTTCTTCCTCCCGTTCCTGCTCCTCCTGTGACTTGCCCTTCTCTGCTCGAACGCACTTGGGATCGTTTGTCATCAAGTTGAAGAGTAGCTTAAGTGCCTCGCTGATCACCATTTCGCGCGTAACAACGTCGACGCGCTGCACCGGATCGTCGATGAGGGATTGGACATTCTGGGAGACAATCTGTGGGGTGCAAAAAGTTTGAGCGAAACACGATCGTTGCCTTGTTCTCTCGCTCGGGCCATTGCAGAAATGATCGTCGGGTATATTAAGGTTGCTCAATGTGATATATAAGTCCAATCGTACTTACAGACGCGATCACACCAGCAACTTCCAAATCATCGATGAGTAAACGCACAACATCCAGTCGGTCGACGGTCATTAGGAAGAGGATTCGCGAAAGGAGGAATCGAGAATCAACCGAGAGATTGGAATCCTGTACCGTAAAAAAAATCAATCAATCAATCGTGGGTTAATTGCCGATCGAGCACACGTCATGTTGACAAAGCGAAAGTACCAAGTTCTCTGCTCACCTTTAGATACAGCACGCTGGAGCTCACGCCGTCGTGATTCTGAAAAATATCCTTTATGTTGCTAGCGAGAAAAATGCAATTAGCGATGCACTTGAGGGCCTCCTGGCTTGCTAGATCATCCTTGGCTGAAGTAGGGGTGGGGATCATGCCGGCGTGGGTCATGAGGACTCGGATGCCCTGTTTCGCACACACAAGATTCAGTATTAAAGAGGAATATGATAGGTATCGGTGGTTGGGAGATAGCACAAGCTGAGGCAGAAATGGTTACCTCCTCAGAGAACAGCGCATCGGACCCATCGACCTCGCGACCGAGCATCTTGAGGGTCAGCAGGGCGAGCGAACGGACTGGGTCGTTCCATTTCACCTGCAGAGATGGGTCGCCAAGGTCTGTGACAAGGGCGCGGACAACAGAGTTCTTTGATGCGATTGCGAGGCGGGAGTCTGAGAGGATTTGGTTCAAGGCGACAGTGGTTGCCTCAAGGTCGGCTTTGTCCCGGATCGCGGTGTAGGCAGACATGGTGTAGAGTCGAAGGTTTCGAAAGAGTCGCTGGTTATTTTGTCAGTCACATTTGTGGCTTGTGGCTTGTCCCTGATCACATATTTGTCTTTTCCACAATTTTCATCCGAGCCCCGAAACCACACATCACCTTGCCCACAATGAAACTCGACGCAAAGGCCCTGCGCTACATGTCCTCCGAGGACTTTCGCGTCCTCACCGCCGTGAGTCTTCGCCTGCGTTCTCTTCTCCGGTGACTACAGCCTTGGCCTACTCTTAGTTTTTTTTTTTTTTTTTTTTTTTTTTTTACTCCAAAAAGGTAGAAATGGGCTCAAAAAACCACGAGGTGGTCCCGACGAGTCTCGTTGCCCAGATATCTCAATTGAGGCACGGTGGAAGCCACAAAATCCTCGGCGATCTCGCCAAGCGGAATCTTGTGGCGAGGGTTAAGAACGCAAAGTGTATGCATGTGATTTGTGCGGGTGTATTGGTTTTGCCCAATGCCTCTGATACAATTTCTCACTCGAATGTGGTTGATATATTACTAATACCTAACTAGATGACGGATACAGGTTGACTTACGGCGGTTATGACTATCTTGCTTTAAAAACGTTTGCGAGAAGGGGGTCCGTCTACTCGGTCGGTAATCAGATTGGCGTCGGGAAAGAGTCAGGTTGGCTGTAAAATGATTTTGTCAAGGACCCAAAGCTTTGTATGATATATATCGCTAAAGAAAACCGTAAAATATTTCAGATATTTACATTGTCGCCAACGAGGAGGACCAGCAGCTGGTACTAAAGCTACAACGGTAAATTATAACGGACGGGACCTGGATACGTCTGAACACCGCCTGTACTGCCTTTACTCAAATCCCTAAACCAATTCAATAGCCTTGGTCGCGTGTCCTTCCGTTCTATCAAATCGAAACGCGACTACCTCCAAAAGCGTAAATCTGCGTCGTGGATGTACATGTCCAGGCTGGCCGCGATGAAGGAGTACGCCTTTATGAAGGTAGTTTGGCTGATGCCGAACAACCGCCAATTTAACCAAGTCTTAATTGCACAAATACTGATGCATATTTATCACCTGCAATAGGTCCTGCACGATAATGGCTTTCCCGTCCCAACTCCGATCGACCTCAGCCGCCACTGCGTCGTAATGGAACTGATCGACGCCTTCCCGCTGTAGGCACCATTTTTTCACCTTCTCTCTTATACCATTGTCTGTGCGAATCCCAACAAATCATCTCTCCACTCTATTTCATCTTAGACGTCAGGTGGACTCGATTAAGGACGTTGGGAAGCTGTACTCGGAGCTGATGGACTTGATCGTGCGTCTCGCGCGATACGGTCTAATCCATGGCGACTTTAACGAGTTTAACATCCTAATTCGAGACAACGGCGACCCCGTATTGATTGACTTTCCGCAAATGGTCTCAACATCGCATGCGAACGCCGAGTTGTACGTCTATTATATATTTATTCATATACTTTATATAGACAAGGATAGTTTTATTGGTCCCTCCTCCCTCATCTTATTTTTTTCCGCAGCTACTTCAACCGCGACGTAGAGTGCATCCGAGTCTTCTTCCGGCGGCGCTTTGGCTACGAGAGCGTGCTGTACCCGAAATTCGCGCTGGATGCCGACCGCGAGTTCGATCTGGACGTGCAGGTGGCCGCCAGCGGGTTTTCAAAGAAGCTGCAAGACGAGCTAGAGGCCGTGAGTTTGGGAGATGTTAGGATAGATATGCATTACATGTGACGATAATGGCTGATAATAATGGTGTTTGTTGCAGTATCAAGCGGTTGTAGAAGAAGACAAGGAAGAGGACACTGCAGACGAAATCGCCGAGCCCGGTGATGATGAGGCTGAAGCGGAAGCCGAAGTTGACATCGCCGAGGACGACTCTGAAGACATTACGCCAGAGGAAAGCGAGCCAAAACAATCCACGGAATCAGAATCGGATGATGATGATGACGACAATAACGGCGATGTGCAAGATCCCTCCACGGCACCCGACCTCCTCACTGACGATATTGAGGTAAGCCTCTGCCTTTCTTACTTCCTCTCGCACCTCCTCAACCACATCTTCTTCTTCGTCATACCTCCTCATCACTGTCCGCCACTCAGGCTGCCGAGTCCGCTCTCCGCAACGCCTCCCTCTCCCAATCCGATACGGACTCCGACGATCCCGACTCCATCATTACCCCAGCCAACAACCGCTCTTACAAGGCCCATCGCGACGCACCAATTCCTCGTTCCAAACTCTTGCCCAAACCCTCCAAGGTACTAAACGACGCGGCGATCAAGGAGCGAGTGGCACGATCGCTAAGGAATAAAAGAGGGGGAGCGCAAGCGAACCGGAATCAAACTAAGGGAAAGGAAAAAAGACGAGGCAGGGAGGTGGTTAAGGCAGGGGCTATAGGGGATGGTTCAATTTATGATTGATGAAGGAAAGGAGGGATCGTGAAAGTTGTGCGAACACATGATAAAGAGCACTCTGCGCGAACTGTGAATGTAAAAGCGGCCGAACTGAACACGGTTTTTCTGAGTTATTGTTATTTGAACGTGCGGCATGTTATTATTGGTGGCGTCAAAACGCGCGAGAGACCTCCAGATGCCACAAAGATTGTCTGTCTGTGGACCGCGCGCAAGTTTGAAGGGTATATCGAAACACCAGAGATACCCGTTGATTTCAAATTTTCAAAATGGCCTAGTAGGATGAATTGCTTTTTAAATTTACAACCCAATTTAGATAAATAATAAACTCAAGAGCAATATACTATCTACCTTATCCTATCCAAGCTCCCTTTCTCCACGTCTACACCTACCAAAAAAAAAAAAAAAAAAAAAAAAAAAAAAAAAAAAAAAAAAGGCATATCCGAGGGAGGTGTCTCCTTTACCCGATTAAGCTGGATACATTCCTGACCAAGACCTGGTCGTTGCTTTTTTTTTATTTTTATTTTTGGAAAATTCAAGGTTATCACACGGCCATCCCATCCGCGATGACATAAAGAAAATCACGATACCGTGGGTCTACAACCTTTTTTTCCCGCAAGTCTCAGTGAACCTGGGGGTGGGTGGGTGGTGGTAGTGGCCAAGGTCGTGAGCTGCCCCCGGGATATTCGTCGGATTTCTAGCGCCATGTGATTTCCTATCTTAGCCGGTTGTCGGGAATCCGGTATGAACGACAGTTGGCCGACCTCGAGCCATTACTTCTGTATGGTTATGTATTATGTAATTATGTATGTATACTGGCACGAATTGGATGGGAAAATAATTAAGCTGAATGCTAACGTAGTGAGGTCTTTAGGGGTATTGATACGTAAAGAAATCATACAACGGTTCATGCTAACATTACTAGATTGATTAGCTTGTCTCTATTCTTGTGTGTGGCGGTGGCTATGTAAAATTTGTTTTTTTTTTTTTTTTTTTTTTTTTTAAAAAAAAAAAAAAAGACTCATATGCTTTCTTTTTTCTCCGAGATTTAAAATAAGGTACCTAGCTAGCCTCTTTTCCTGTCTTGCGCATAATATTTGGATGACGTATCCGCACGGAACAGAAAAAATAATATTGATAGGTTTCAAGGGTGCTTTTCCGTATTCGACACATCTTCCGGTGCCTTACAAGTGGATTTTCTAAAATTGGTCACAATTCTCATACTCGCTTTCCGATTTCGTCCGTGAGCATCATCAGGAAAGGAGTGGGTTTATCGACAAGCGAGGAACACATTAAAAAATTGAGGGAAGGGAAAGGTTAGTGTTGTTTGCCGAAACTGGGTCAACAGCAGGCCCTTACATAACGTAAACATTTTCACGAGGAACCCGAACCCGGATTTTTAAACAACTAAAATGTACAAGAGACGAGGCGAGCTCACCCGATCTTTACCCGGTTATCAAAGACTCGTCCCTTGCAGTGAATGAATTTTCCGAAACCTGCCCGTTTTCGTTTTTATTTTTCCCTATCATACAATAAACAAAAACAATTTATGTTGCACGGGAGGACAGTTAGTAGTGATGAGATAGTCAGTAGCGATGAGATGCACCTCTCAACAGGAGAGATATTTGATGCATGGCCAACATTTCCAAAAACAAATGTTTAAGGCAATTATGCCAAGATTATAGTACCAAAATAAGGGCAATTCTAAAACTCTCAGAGTATTCTTTTTTTTAAGTTCTCGGATAGCGTGTGTAATATATACGGTTAACGTGGACGGAAAAGGTGACGTTTTCAAGCCACCAATCAGCCCAGACAAATTCCGGGAACATCAACAACAAACGTCATAAACATTTCCAAACTACACAATTCACATTCGCATTCTTTCGCTATTCCGCAAATGCCCGTATCCAGGATCCGCTCCAACCCCAGTTTCCTTGGTGTAACCCCCGAGAAGGTCATACGCCTGTAAGTGGCCTGTTTCATTTGTAAAATGTTGCTGTCGAGAAAATTGATTCCGTCGCTTGCTGAGGTCAGCGCATCCCTCGGTGTCCTTTTGAGCTCAATATGAATTTCTGAACATGACGTCTCGTGTCTATCGCCAGTGCGCCCAATGCTGCCGTCTGGGGTGTTGCCGCCGGTGTAGGCATTCTCTTCTTCGCGAATGGCGTCCCAATCTTCCAACGGGATATCCTCCAAAAGATCCCCGTCATCGGCTCCTACTGGAAGAAGGCTGGTGAAGGAGATGCCGGGAGCGAATAAAGTACATTTCTTTTCGATATTCTACTCTTTGGTTTTATGGGATCATTTTGATTTACTACATGTAAGGTGTCGGCATAAATGTTGTCCAAGAGATCGGACGGGACAATGGTGAAAGGCAACGTTACAGGGAAATAGACCAGCATTATTCGAACTCACCAGGCTTCTCCCCGCTCTCTTCAACCAGGGTCCTTTTTATGTCAATCACGCTATGCAAAATTACATAGCATCGCATAGAAGGCCAAACAATGGCAACTCATACATTGTACTATGCATATTGATCAGACCGTTAAAGTTGAATACCATTATGAACCGCACTGTGTTTGAGGTGAAATGTAGAAGGGACTGTGCGTGTTGTCGGGCCCGATAGGATTCTTTATGATTTCAATATTTTGTGAATCATTTACGATGTCGTCTAGTAAGGGGGGGCACAGCAAGGTTTAAATTCATTAAATCCATTGCTGATGAGATGTTGCGTAGCCAAAAGGGTTTTTCAGATTTGAGCTAGTAATTCGAGAATCATTGCAACAATAAAGAGATATCAGCTAGATTTCGTGTCGTTCCCGTGTAGCTTGGCTACGAACATCCTATTCCATTATCTGATATTGTCCATCAAAAGCGTCAAAAGCGTACCCAATCAACGGTATCGCTGGTTTCAAGAGCCCATCTTTAAGTTCCTCAAAGAGGTCAAAAAATCTAAACACCAAGGACACCATAAAACGACTGGTCCGACATCCAATATCCCTCGTCGGGAGGCGCGGTATCGAATCTGAGCATCGTTTGGCAAACCCCCCCCCTTTGTTTTTTAATCACCAGGAACTCTAATGTGGCAGAAATTGTTCTGCAAATAATAATGTTGAGTAAAAAAAAAAAAACTGATTAGGAGAGTTCTGATGAGCGTTTGAGACGACTGCACTTCTGATACAAAATGAGACGCCTTAAACGCGAGTGGGAGTATAAAAGGCAGAGGGAAGAGCGTGCGTAATCCTGTTTCGCCTGCGCGCCTGCGCGCCTGCGCATCGTGTGACTTGTTCAGGGGGCCAGTCGCTCTTGTGCTCTTGTCTCGCCTTCCGCTGCGCCAAGAACTGCGGAATGTAAATGGAAAACACATGAAAAGCCCTCTTCACCAGCCCCAGGAACCTGAAAATGGGGTGAAAAATAAAAAAGCACACGAGAGGGTTCAAAAATATCTTTCGCTTTCGCTAGCCTTTTCCTTGAAGAGCAGGTTTAGGCTTTCGTTTTGAACAATGGAATACTCAAAAGTGACTTGTGTTTCATCAACAAATAGGCAAACACACGGGTTTGGGGCTTTTTACCTAATGCCGGATATTACGGTGATTATCGCGAGAGTCTCGGGATCAAACAAATTGCTCGGCTTCTTGCGGGTCGCGAGTAAATCCTGTGTTTAAAACACCCTTCTGATTATCCGAAATAGAATAGCGGAAGTTCAGGGTTTTTAGGAACTGCGGCTCACGTCCGTTTTATCGTTCGTTTTGCTCGTTGCAATAGTACCTGAATTTGTTGCCGATCGTCGCCCCTTCACCGTTGGATGGTTTGTTTCCATTGGCTGAGGCGATTAGCACAGTCATTTGAGGGAGCGTGGTGCATCAGCCCCCCTAAATGAGACAGGCTCGAATGACATTGACATCAATTTAAAAAGACATATATAACTGAGACATGCCATTCGCTTTTCCCAAAATGGCTGTCTTTTCTTTAGTTTTTTTCTCTTTCTGGAATTGTCTTAGCCCGATTATATTTTTTCTATCCGGAAAAATACCACTAGCGTTGCACGGCTGACATAAATATAACTAGACAACGGATTGAGCCCATCTTTGTTCCTGTTCGCATTCAACCAAAGCGTTGCATAATTTATTACTACTATTGTTATTATTGTTTTTACTTACGCGCGTTCTACCGACTCTCGAATCCCCCCCCCCCCAAATCTTTCGCCTTGCCAACCTCACACTCCCCCATGGGTCAAGAACACTCCAGAGCCAGGCGGCTGAAAGTGGTATCTCCCCGCCTCCGAGCCTTCGAGCAAACGTCCGATTGCCCTACGACCTTTACCACCGAGCACACATACGAAAACAAACAGTCGAACTTTCGGTGGATAGAAGGGCGGAGGTACCACGACGTGAAGGGCGTAACTTATTTTCTCCCAGAGGACGATCGTGAGGCCGACAGGTGGGTTGGGCGCTGCGGACCGTCGCGCAGACGAGAGCGTTATCACGTTGATCCCGCTCAAGAAAAAACAAAAAAGACTAAATTTGTTTTTGTATTTTGACAGGTTGCATCAGTTGAACTTTTTACTGAAGGAGGTGTTTGGCGAGTAAGCACTCGATTGAATCTCCAACATATACGTCAATTCTTGTACATGCTATAGCTTATTTACGCCACCTTAATTTGTATCATAGAAACATTATGTCGAGCGCGCAAGACTGCCTAAGAACTGGAACACGTATTCTCGACGTTGGCTGTGGTCCAGGTATATATTACATTATAATTTCTGATTCAGAGGCTATTTAGCTATTTTATTTTTATTGTTTAATCATTCATCGTCTCCTCACGGTGTTTTGTGTCATCTCTCTCTATGCAGGGACATGGATTCTGGTACGTGTTCTATACGAATCTGTAATTTACGAATTAAAGTAAGAATCCAATTGCTAACACGGTTCGTGAATTTTATTTATTAGGATCTCGCGACTGAGCACCCGCAAGTGGAATTTGTGGGCATCGACATAGCCAACATGTTTCCTGGTGAGTTGGCCAACATGTTATGAGTACAGGATTTATGATCTCTCTTTGAAAACTGGATCACAAAATTGTTAAACTCTTTTCTCTTTTCCATTTTTTTTTTTTTTTTTTTTTTTTTTTTTTTTTTTTTTTTTTTTTTTTTTTTTTTTTTCAGAGACGATCCGGCCGGCGAATGTGGACTTTGTAAAGGCGAACGTGTTAGAGGGGTTGCCCTTTGATGAAGAATTCGATTTAGTTCAAATGAGAAATATGGATATGGGTAAGTAGGGGTGATTGCTTCTATCTGTAAACTTTAAAGAGCAAAGGAGTAACCACAGCTTTCGTTTTTTTCTCTCCGTGTGACATTGGTCCGTGTAGCATTCTTGGAGACGGAGTGGCCGGAGGTGATACGCGAGATCTATCGAGTACTGAAACCAGGCGGATACATTCAGCTGATGGAGGGTGGGGATTTTGTCACCGAGGATCCGGAGGCTGAGAAATTTATTAAGAATAGTTAGTACTAATGTTTTCTTACCTGTACCCTCCTTTTTTTTTTTTTTTTGTTTTTTTTTTTTTTTTTTTTGCGTTAATTGCTAACCCTCCTTTACCCTAAACCACGATTTATAGTATGTAGAGTCCTGAGTGCTCGAGAACAAGATCCATCTGTATGCAAAAAGCTTGCCGAACTCGAGAAGCAGGCTGGGTTTGAGGTTATCCAAGACGAAGCGCTGAGCATTCCATGTGGTACGCTGCACAATTCACTCCTTGATGTTACTTTTTTATGCCACGTCAGTTAATCTTACTTAACGGTCAACCATGCCACGATACTATTTTAGGATGGAATGGAACGGTTGGCAACCTGATGCTGGATGACATGCGGGAGATGGCGCTGGGGGCCATGCCAGTGCTTGCGATGGCGTTGGGGATGGATAATCAGGACTATATCAACTATATTGACAGTACAATGAGCAAGTTCGCGGCCTCCGAGGCGTGTCGTATTATGCACGTGGCCGTCGGACGGAAGCCTGAGATACAGACATAGATGGCGGGGTGGGACGTTGTGGTGTTATAATATGCACGTGGCTCTTGTGAACATTTAAGCCAGTGATACGGATTATATGAAAGTTTAATTATAGGGAGGAAGATATTGTATGACCTCTTCCCCCCCCTTTTTTTTTTAAAAAAAAATGTAAAAACGCTTATTTTGGAAGTAATTTCTGGCTCCTTGTACTCTGTATATTTTATCTTGGTTTAATTTCGATGGGAAGCCATAGAGTCATCCTCACAAGAGATATACTAGCTGACGAAATCGCCGGATTACCATGAAACATTTGATCGACGTGTATATATGGGAATCAGGGGGAGTTGTACCCGAATTGGTTTGTTTAATTACTTAAACGACGACAGAATACTTCCCATAGGGTCATACGACTCATTTACTGCCTGTGTCAGAGAAATCGTATCTAAAAAGAGGACGCTCCGCAAAATAATATCGGGAGCACGCCGACGAATGTGGCTTGTGTGGCTTCGCAGCCTCAACGTCACAGAACACTGGCCGGGATTTTAATTACCCATACACGCAACAACCACGTGACTTTACTGGATTCTTGTTTTGGATGTTCGTATATATTTTTAATCGTCAAATTTTATAAAGATGGAATTGAAAAAATAGAAAAAAAGAGTAACGTTCCTTTACTTTGCCATAGGGTTTAATGAAATGCCTCTTACTCATAACTCTCCATCCGGCACTGTCAAGCTTTCAGCGGACCTCGCCAGTCTTGTCAACAGTAGCTAGCCAGTGATGTACGCTTCCTAGTGGGCCCTGATGCCGTTCCAATGTACGGGCACTCCAACATCCTGCGGTGCCGTTCGAAATATTTTGCGGCCATGTTTAATGATGACATTGAGTGGAAGGAGAGGTCCAAGGGAATCGTACAAAAGCCAAACATATCCCCTATCACGTTTCATGCCCTTCTCTCCTACATTTACACCGGCAACATCCTAACTATTGACAGGGCATGTCTTTTGGACTTGCTTACCGTAGCGGAGGAGATGGAACTTGACGAACTAAGCAGAGAATGTCAGATCAAGGTGATGACTGTGCTAAACCAGGCCATTGACGATGCGAAAGATGGCCGCGAGAACGTTGCTGACGGAGGTGAACAACAGGAGAACCTACTAATTACACTTGCTATTCGCATATTCCTTCTCCCTGTGTCTATCTTTGCGTACGGTCACAACCTCTCTGACTTCCTTCAAGAACTACTCGACTTCACGTTAAGCAAAATTGATACCATCTTCAACTGCAAGGAGATGCTCAGCGATTTCCTCAAAATGATCCCTTCCCAGATCTTACTCCTCATCCTTAATTCCGATTCATTCCCTCTGGCGGAATACCAGGTCTGGGACCTCGCCCTAGAATGGGCATGCCGCCAAACGGGAGTCTTAAAACTTACGGTCGAGTTGCAGTTGAAATCAAATGCCACCAACGAAAACGATGACGGCGACAGCGACAGCGACACAAAGGTACAGCCAGGTGAAGCTGATCAGACACTTGTTTCCGACAAACAGCTCATGGAGCTCAAAACGCGACTGAAGCCACTCCTCCCAGTCATTCGCTTTACCCTCATGAGCCCTGAAGAGTACGCTCGTACTGCATACATGTTTATTTTCTTTCTGCCCGCCCGTCGCTTGACCGAGCTTCAGCGGTATCTTTGTGAGCCCGACAAAAGTCTTCGCCCAGACCACCCAAGAGTTCAACGAGACAATCAGGTCTCATTCAATTCGAATGTCGCCAATGCCGAATTGCAGAAAACTTTGCTTAGTACTGTCGTGTACTTTGGGAACCGCATTGCTCTCAAGCACATCGCGACTGGGAGGTACTTGAGCTCTAGGAATAAGACGTATACAACGGGAAGTCGTCAGTATGAGGTAAAAAGCGAGGTTTTTTTTAACAATATGATATATATTGGGCTTGCCAGCGCAACAATATCAGGAAAATAATCATGTTGCAATTACGCACATCATTCACGTCGACACATCCCCCCCCCCTTTTT
>RBNK01001234.1:0-16706 GCA_003990785.1 Endogone sp. FLAS-F59071 | reverse complement strand
CCCCCCCCAAAAAAAAAAAAAGTCATCATCTTTTGTAAATAGTAACAGTATAGTGTACGCATGTTAATTGAATCGGGTATTTAATCGACATGTGGATCGCCAGGGATATCATATGACGATGATTTTCTGTCATGTTTTTTGAAAGGTTACAGGCTAATTCGAACGGAAAAAAATCAAATGCATTTATTGAATAACATAAAAGGAAAAACACAAATAGAACGTCCTAAAAAGTAGAATGTACAATGGTATCATCAACGCCACGGTTATCGTCCATTCGGAACCAAAAATCATCAGCACAGTCCGAATCAGAAGTTGGTGTCCCATAAGCGATCACCGCAGTCACCGAGGCCGGGGAGGATGTAACTGAGCGGTAGAGAAAGGAGAGGATCTAATTAACATGACAACGCGCAACGAGTCTGCAACTCCACATATTATCGAGCTCCAACTCATAAAAGTCAGCATTGATGCGGAAAAAAAATCCACTGAACCTAGCCCGACGCAGAGGCAGTGAGAGCAAAAGAGGCTATACGTACCCATGGTCATTCAAAATCTCGTCGACGACTCCTACATACACGCTAATCTCTGGGTGTTTCTCCGCCAGCAGCTGCAAACCCGGTTTTGACTTTTTTACAGGAAAGAGAATCGATTTTCAAGTTCATGAGCAATCTTATGGTTTGGGGATGCATGTGCAAAATCAATGGCATCTGAACGAATAATGCTTGGCGTACCGCGCAAATGCAAATGAATTTAATGTTGCGGTCTTCAATGCCCCAATCCTTGAGAATGTTGATGGTGGCGACGGCGGTACCGCCTGATGGGTGTGCAATGGCCATGTCATTCATGACGTCAGCTTATGTCTTGCTGATGGACTTAAATTACTCGGTTTCTGGACGAATAGATTATCATGATACGTACCTGTTGCAATTATAGGGTCCAAAACAATGCAGCTATCAACGTTTGGATTTTGCGGGAGCTTGTTATAATACTCCACCGGTTGAAGCGTGCTCTAAGTAAGAACGGTTTTAGAAAATGGAGATTAAGATGCCAAGGAGTTGTAGTTATCACAGTTATAATTGCAAGAAAGTAACCAACCCTTTCGCGGTACAAACCGAGATGGAGGACATGGGCTTCCGGGAGAAGACTGAGCATGGCTGTATTGTTTCGGGCGAGACTTCAATAGGAGTTTTTTTCGTTTTTTGTTTGGTAGCCAGAAATTGTGCGCTACCGACAATGTGACAGGCGAATTTTACTTACGGTCGACTAGGCCAAGGCCCGAGCGTAATACAGGTACAAGGGCGACCCTTTCACGAAGCTCGATGCTCGAGTATGATGCCAAGGGACTATTGAGCTATGCAGTCGAGAATACGTTAGTTGATTTTTCCACTGACCTCCCTAGATACTAGGGATGATCGAGCGCCCCACCTACAAAACTTACTGTCTTTCCCTGCCGGATGTTGAGGTCGGCGGTGGCCTCGTAACCGATAAGCTGGCCGAGGTCGCGAATCAGCTCGCGGACCTGCTTGGGTGTGGTGGCTTGGTCGCGTAGCTGGGAGATCTTGGTAGCCACGATGGGATGACTGCTGACGTGGATGTTGTTGGATATGGAGTCGGAATTCATTATTGTTTCGTGTGAAGGGAGGGATTTTTTTTTTTTTTTTGCAAGACGAAGAAACAGGCGAAGGGAAGATGCAAGGTGGAATGTGGAATGTGAATGTGGAATGGTGCACGACGTCTTTGCAAGTCACAACCATTAGATTCACGTGCGCGCGCTGTCCCTAATCTCCAAATCTGCTCAATCCCCCCTTTTCCTTTATCGAAAAAGCTTTCTTGGCCAACTGAATAATTGACTTCAATCATGTCATTACCTGCAAGCGATATTTTGTTGAAAGTGCTCGAGGCACTCCAGGGCCTCACAGAGGGGCAGCAGAAGCTGACGGCCAAGGTATTAAGCCACGAACTTCTTTTGTTCTTTTACATTTTTCCACATTGTTTAATAAAGTATCATTACGGATCTGCTCAATGTTTTCCAAGTTTGAGAAGCATCAGGTCGAAACGGAGGACAAAATAAAGACCTTTAGCGAAAAGCTTAACTCGGCATTTATTACAACAAAAATGGACTATGAAAGCGACGCGTCGACAAGCTCGAAAGGTAGAAAGGATCCTGCTGTCCACCGCTCATTTAAGCAAAGGATCTCTTTTGGTTTTCTCGACTCTATTTTTGCTCATCAACTGTACTATGTGCACTATCAGACAAAGAATTGGCTTTGTCCTCGGCTTCTCCCGCCACGTCGCCTGTACTCGTCGCGGTGGATGCCACCAAGAAAACATTACTTTATGATCATCGTGTAATTCTTACGAGTAAGCATTTATGAATTGTGTCGTGGAGAGCGAATTTCTGTATTTCTACAGTCGGTGTTATGGTTTTGGTTCGACCAATATTCTTTACTACCTCCTTCGATAGCTTATCCCGGTCAAGTCGGTATCAAACCTGTCGCCTTAAACTGGGGCTCCTCGGACCCGCACGTGCGTGGCCCCATCATCGCCTCTCGTCATCCGTCGAGCATTAAAATCCGGTATGCCTCTCTCCTCGTTATCACATCAGCACGACCTCACTCTATATAACCTATTCATCTCTCACCAAACTTCCTATCCAGCAACGCAATCGGCGCCTATGGTGGCAGCTACTGCGTTTACCGCGCCCTGGCCGTCGCCATAGGTGACCTTACCCCTAACCATCGGCCCAACTTCAACTTGACGGAGCCGGCAATACAAATTGGGCCGCACCCGCAGTGGGGGGATCCGAAGAGGATTGTGTCCCTCGATCCCTTTGGGCATATCACTACATCAGCATATAAGCAACAGTTAGAGGCAGGAGTAGACGTTAGGTAGGTTTATGTACGAGTAACGACGAATGCACTGTTTAAGCGTATTGCTGTGAAATTGTTCATAGCTGCTACTTGACTAACAAATTCAACGCCTCCCGCCCAGGCCAACCATTGCCATCACCAAGGCCCACATGATGCTCGCTGAAATGGAAATGAGCGTCAAGGCCGGTCGCATGACTGTTGATGGCCAGATTGTCGTCAACGACCACGGCGAGCTCGCCGTGGGTAAAGCCGCCATCGAGCCCGTGTGGTACCTGCCGGGTGTAGCGCAGCGGTTCAATATTGAGGAAGGGACACTGAGAAGGGCGCTGTTGTAAGTATCGGTTTGTCGACCTTCTCTAGATTTTGGGGTGATAACATAGATAGGGTACAGGTATTAATCCATCTTCCGTTCGGCCGAAAATAGTGAAGACACTGGCGGCATGTACCCCGAGCTCATTACTCGTCCGGATCTCAAAATTTTTCTGCCTCCGATCGGCGGTATCAGCGTGTACATCTTTGGCGATCCGGCGTTTATTTCAGGTGCGGTTTAGACAATCAAAAAATTTGTCGTCATTTCATTTACTGCGTCGGGCCAGAATTTTGGATGATACCATGAAGCCTCTTACAAAAATATCGCAAACTTGTACTTTTAGACCCCACCAAGCGCCTGACACTGCGTGTCCACGACGAGTGTAACGGATCCGATGTCTTTGGTAAATCTTCCCATCGTCCTAGCTGTGTGGATTTTCTAATGAATTAGATGAAAGCGCCTGAGAAGTGTTTCTTATCACATCCTTTTTGGCGTGTACAGGTAGTGATATCTGTACTTGCCGCCCATATCTCATCTACGGCATGGAGGAATGTGTCAAAGAGGCCCAAAGAGGCGGTGTTGGTGTCATCGTATACTGTAAGTAAAAATAGTTGTCTTTGCCCTCAAAGATATATTTAGGCGGTGATCGCGTGAGTTTCTTTGCGTAATAATTGTTATTCATAATAGTTAGGAAAGAAGGTCGTGCGCTGGGTGAGGTGACTAAATACCTCGTCTACAACGCCAGTAAGCATTCGTTCCTATTCCAAATCACCGCACAAAAAACCCTGCGTGTATTAACCATTCATCCCTTCAACCACTTTTATTTTCAATCTTTTGCTAATCGTAAAATAAACCACATCCCACATCTTTTATAGGAAAACGTCAAGCCGGCGGGGACACAGCCGACCAATACTTCTTACGCACTGAGTACATTGCAGGAGTAAAGGATATGCGATTCCAAGCATTAATGCCTGACGTGCTGCATTGGCTCGGCATTACCAAAATCGATCGGATGATGGTATGATACATATTATGGTTTTGTGGGGTTAAGCCTACTTTTTCGCTAGATGTTTTGCAGATATGATGGATAAATGCTTGTCGGCAGGTGCGAGACGATTGACGATTGACAATTGACGATATTGCCCACAAATACATGCTGGGAACGCATTCTTCTTTTCCGCTGGTCCCGTATGATCACTCTATGCTCCGTTAATAGTCAATGTCAAATATGGTGTGTATCATATTTCTCTTGGTTTTGTTACATAACGTCGTCTTGTTCAATTACAAGTATTGAGCACATGGCTGACCTGCATTGATTTGTCTTTGTAACTTTAGAAATATGATGCCATCGTCAACTCTGGCATCGCCATCCTCGAGCGTGTGCCTATTCCTGACGAAATGATCCCGGCTGATTCCAGGTACAGTAGGACTCCCTATTTCAAATAGTATACATGCACTGGGCGCGTGTTAACTGTCATCGACCATGCTTGCACTACAATAATTCAGGGTCGAAATCGACGCCAAGATTGCCTCTGGATACTTCTCAAACAAAGAGGCTCCAACGTCAGACGACCTCACCAAGGTCAAGGGACGCGATTGGGAGGACATTGCTCATTAGTTTATTATCGACATGGAGAAATAGGTATAGTAGCTCAATGCTAGTTTCTGCATGACTGTATTGAAGTTTCGCTGACATGTTGGTGCTGGTTCAGCGATGGTCAGCCTGGTTTTCTTACATCTCACTTTCTGTGCATATTTTAGATTAGCGTCCAGTTTGTTTGATATTTCCTGTAATTTAGTCTGTTGAGTTTGGGTGACTTCAGGTGGTTCTTTTCTTCAATAAAATTGAAGTGGTGAATTTGTCTATTTTTTATTAATTTTAATATGCATTTCCCTTACCTTCCGTTTGCACCGATGAGTAAAGCGCTGGTTGTAGTCTATGCGTTTATTTGGTATGAACGCTTCCGAGAAATCGGGTTAATTGAAATGCAAACAGGAAGTGAAAGAAGTTTCTTCACGCTCTGTCTATCTACACCAAGTAATCAATTTTTCTAAGTACGACAATCCTACCCGAAACATCAATTCATCTTACATCTCCATCTCGTCATCTCGTACACCGCCACTTAGAGTCCATGCTGATAGTCATACAGCCTCAGTAAATTCCTCTCCAACATGGCCACAGTCACCTTTCCCACCGATGGCACGTAAATGGATGCTCGCGTTTTAATGTCATCGCTAAAGTTCTTGTACGTGCTGACGTTGATGGCTATCACTCCGTCCTTAAGCCACTCGGTCGGCAACTTGTAGCTCGCCTTAGGAACGCCCGTAATGACCACATCGGAGAGAGGGGCGCATTGCTCGACGGATATAGCGCAGTCTTTGACCTATTATAAATAAAGATCAGGGGTTTTTTATTTATTTATGTAGATTAATATATTAGCTGTGGAAATGTGTAATAAACGCACAATTGCGAGATCTTACCTCGTGCTTCCGTAGCGTGATACCGGTGCCGCGGGTGAACTCCTGCACACCGTTGATGTCGACGGAGAACACCCTGGCGCCGTCGTTGGCCAGTAGGGCAGCAAGAGGTCGGCCGACGACCTCGCTGCGGTTGATGACAGTGATGACCTTGCCGTATAGGCGGTTGCCGTAAGGGAGGACACTGTTATAAACGCCGATATATTCCAAGATCTGGAGAATGTTGAGCAACACAACCTTTGGATTAAGAACTCTATTCATTCCTCATAAAAGTGTTTTGAATGCGACGCGAAAGACCGAATGCACACCTTGACAACTGCCAGCGGTGTGCATGGAATGATGCACTTTCTTTTTTGCTCCCTGTCAAGGTATCTGACGTTGTGATACATGTTGTAGACGAATTTGTGGCACAGACCTTCGACATCCTTATCGGTGCTTATTATGTTTTGGAGATATTGATCCTGATAGAGTGGAGATAGAGCTTGATAAACGACCCAGAAACAAGAATGTGTACCAGCATTAAGTTCTCGTACGATGAAGAATTTCCATACCTGCCTATCCCCAAAAACGGGGTAATAAACCATGATTCCATTTACGTTATAGTCCTCATTCGCCTCGATAATCTTGTCCTCAAGTTCTTGCTTGTCGACCTTGCGTAGGTCGAAGTCGATGCCACTCTCCTCGCAGGATTTGGCGGTCCATTCGGCGTATTTGCCTGCCGCTGGGTCGTGATTTGCCAAGAATCCTACCAACTTTGGGCGGACACCGCGTTCTGTAATGACATTGTGGATCTCTTTTCTAAGTAGCAAGTAGGGTTGCAGGATCAAGTTAGAGGGTCAGAACGGGATTCGCTCGAGAATCGAGTTGGCAGTAATAATAAGGATTAGTGAAATGCATGTACCTGAAGGAGGCGGCTACCTCCGAGGAGAGAACGACCTTACAAGAAGTCATGATGCTTTTTGTTTCTAACGCGTTTTTTTTTTTTTTGTTTACCAAGTTGGGATATAGAAATTGGAAATTGGTGGCTTAAAGACCATATTCTGTGCAACATTCTCCTTCAACCCATCATGACCCAACCACAGCGATGGCCACACAAGCGCATCATATTCATCATCGCTGCCATTGTGTTCCAGCTCGCATGCGTCATACTCTATAAGTCAATTTATGCCACCAAGGCAGAGTATTCCGACTTTGAGATCGAAATCGTAGAAAACCCAGCAAATGATAATCAGCCACCGCTAGAACACGCCGTCGAAGGGTCAACAGTCTTGCCGTTAGCAGACCCTCCGAAACGCGCCAGGCAGATAATAAAAACGACGATGCCTCTTCTCTACCCAACCTCCAACAACACGACGCCTTTCAAGGATAAGCCGCTTTGCCCTGACACACGCTCCCATCCAGGCAACTGGTCGACTCGCGAGTTCAACCCGAATCCATCCAATGCCTCGACGGCAGGCACGATTCCTTTTTGGGAGCCGTACCAATGCCAGTATCACGCCTTCACGCGCACCCAGCTGGGGCAATGCCTGCTGGATCGGCACATCGTTGTCTCGGGCGACTCGCTTATTCGCAACATGCTTTCGACGATATTGCAGCATGTCGATCCGAATTTTGACTGGGGCGACCCAATAATGCATCAAGATGCGAAGAGGACGATTCCACTGATGGATTTTAAGACAGGCGAGTTGATGGGTTACGTCGGTATTCACTTTCTGTGGACACCCAGCGTGTGGTATTTCACACCAAAGTGGATAGACAATGGAGGTGCCGATGTTAGTTATTTGAGACCGAAAGGGTCGCTTAAAAATCTGATTATTAAGGGCGATTTTCTCGGTGATCAGAGAGCAGCAATGCTGTACCATGGTAAAGAGACGAAGAATTCGACAGACCCGATTGACTTGACAAACTCGACAAACTCGATAAACTTAACGAACTCTACTGAGCCGATAATCGAGTTTGAGCAACTTCCTATTTTTGACACGATAGCATTGTCCATGGGTGTATGGTGAGTCTAGATAAATAGAGTATGTGAATTTGTGGGCAGCATACAAGATGGTGTTTACTGTGTGTATTAAGGGGGAAAAATTAATGATTTCAATGGATAGGGATAGATAGTTGGGAAGGGTGTATTGAACGATGGTGATGTGTCTGGGCCGTAACACTGATATTCTTTTTTCAGGGACTTGGGTGATTACAACCTGGGTCTGAGCCCGTACCACCTTCGGCTCATCGCAGTCCTCCATGAGACACTCAGCAACTTCCACTTCAAAACCACACCTCCATCCTGGCCGAATCCCAAGCTCTATTTCTATGACATACACAAGATGCACAATGACCATTGCAAAACGCCCATCTGCCAGGCATGTAACACGGACTTGCGGCAGCGGTGGTGGCGCGAGGCGCAGAGGGGCGCGCGTGTGTGTTTGCCGCATTATTTCGGAGAGAGGAGTAAAATTGAGGTGATTGACAACTACGACATGACGGACACGGAGCTCGCCCGAAACAACACGCACGACGGGATCCATTACGCTGACGGAGTAGCATTCATGGAAGCCATGGTTTGGGTGAATGGATTATGCGACGATTGGCTCAGGCATAAGAGTGGGCTGTACGAGGAACGCATGGGGACGGTAGACGTGGAGGTGGATGCGGACGATATTCCGGGACACGACGCGTGTCTTGATGTTGAAGTGGTGGATGAGGATGCGATTTTGGGCCAGTGCATTAGACTGACTTATTGATGTTTTGAACAATAATTAATGTCGGGACCATCGTGAGTATTAGACCATCGTGAGTTTCACCCAAATTCGGAATTGAGTCACATATTTACATTAGCAATTAAATGCGGCATTCCGAAATTGGGTTACTGACAGATTAATTCAGTCAGATTAATTCCCTAATTTTATAATTTTAATCACTTAAAAAACACCACAGTGATGTAATCTTTTTTTCTTCTATTAATATAATATAATATATAATAATATAATAGAATGGTTTTAAAGAAACTTGCCAAGGGTTTCTAAAAAAAAAAAAAAACCTAGACTATATATCTCACACCACAGCATCTAAAAGTGCACTAGTAATCACACAATATTGTATATCTAATTATCAAATAATTCTTTCTTTAATACTTTGAAAAATTTATGGAACAAGCAGCTGATCTATTTTAGTAAAATATTTCAATTCTATTCTTTAATTTCATCTTTAAAAGGAATAAGGGTATTGGTCAAAAAACAGTATTCTCCTCCTAGCTTTTCTAACTGCATAAGTAATCTCAATACTTGTTATATATGCTATTTCTGTACAGTTAGAATAGCTGCTAGATTATTATAGAGGTATCCAGCTAAACAGGGGGATTGAGTAAATAAACTGTCACAGCAATTGTGACTATTAATCTTTGATTTTTTATACTTGGTATTATAATTTATTTATTTGTGCTCAATGTATGATAATAATAAGTATAACAATTGTATAATAATAATAAGTATAATAATTACAAGTTATAATAATTATAAGTAAAACAACTGTGAATTTAATAAATGTTAATAATAAATATAATAGACACTCTTTACAATTAATTTAAATCTATAAGTTGTCAAATTGATAAATTAATATCCTTATCACCCACCAAATCTTCAATAGTTAAATCCTTCAATTTAATATCAAGGTCTTCTTCTTCTTCATCTAAATCAATAATTAAAGGACTATCTAATATATTTTGAATTGTTGTAATATTATATTTTATAACTAAATCATTTCATTTTTATAAGTTCTTTTAATAAGATTTTTTCCAAATTTCTAGAGTAACTTTTATAAAGTCTTGTAAAATATATTCTTTTACTTTTTGAAAATCTTTTCCATCATTAATATTTGAAACATACTCTTTAGTAATTCTTCATACTTCCTTAATTAGATTAAGTATTAGATAATAAGGTAGAAGTCAATGTATTTTAAAATTATAAATTTTTACAATTTCTTTTACAGTTGAAGTTTTACTAAATTTCTAAAGATCTTGCTAGCATATTTTATAAATCTCTTCTTTTGTTTTTCTATTGAAAGTATTTTCATTTATAAGTTGAGAATTACATTTTTTTATCCAATTAATCAGCTCTTGCTTTTTCAATCTTGATATATTACCTTCAAGTTCTTTAACTCTTTTATAATATACTATATTATTTATATAGATAAATACATTATTGTTGATTCTTTCTTAAGAATATTTTAATAGAATTTCTTCACATAATTACTTGAAATATTTTTCAAACTTGTCTATATTTATATTCTCATGATAGTCACCAGTACTTGAATTAGCTTCAAAAATTACTAGATTTCCAATTCAGCTATCTATGCTACTATAATGTATTATCACCTAATGATATCCTTGGTTTCTTCTTTTTACAAAATCTCCAGGATAGAACCATGATTGTCTACCTATATAAAATTAATTATAATATGATTTATCTAACTATAATTCAATTCTCTCTAAATTATCATTTTTAACATTTTTATAATATTGAAGATATTTTTAATATCAAAGTCTTATCTCTTCTATTTCTTGAAAATTAATAGTATTAGTAACTTTTTGATAAGAAATCCTATTAAATATAAAAGTTGAATATATGTTAATATTATAACATCTAACTTCTAACTTATCTAATCTCTATAAATTTGGTACTATGCTTAATTTAGAGTTACTGTAACTTTCTGTTCCCTTCCATTTTTAGTTATTAATGACTTTTATTTCTGCTTGATGACTTTTATTTCTGCTTAATAACTTTTATTTTTTCTTAGTAACTTTTATTTCTATAATACAACATTTTTATCTATAAAATATTGCCACCAGAGTTATTACATATCTTTGCAATGATTGGATTATATTTTCATAGCAAATTCTTTTCTTATTTGTTCCTTAGTCTTTCAAATTTATATAAATACTCCTTTTATTTCTATTTAAATAAATCAGTTTATATAGAGTCTTAGAATATCTCAATGTTAGTTATAGTAAAGCTTAGATAAGTATAGCATATAGCTAGTAGTAAGGATATATAGCTAGAGATATTACATCTAACATTCTGAGTATTTTCAATGAATGCATATAGAATGAATGATTATTAGTATATTTGTTATATCTTAGTATTAACTAGCAGGAGAGTTATTGAAAGACTAACTCTTATATCTTCATTCAAGCAGAACCAAACTATCCCTTCAAGTAATGACAGCATACTCATAACAGAAGACAGTATTGTTTAAAATAGATCACTGATAAATACCCTTGCTTTTTATATAAAGAAGATCACCAAACAGCTTTGGCTCCAAGAAAGAAGAATTCATTACACCCAACCTATCTGATAGTGACTATAGTAAAACAAGAGAATCTATTGCCTCTCTTATAGTATATAGTAGGTTATCATTAGATAAAGAATTTGTAATCAATTTTGGTAATGATCTACATATTATTTTATAAAACATCTGATGAGGAATCAGATAATGAACTAGAAATCAATACTTATAAAATGATAGAAAATCACCAACCTTCAATGATTATATATCAGCTGAATCAGTAATCAAGTTCATCAAAGACTTATAGATTTATAATATAATTCAATAGTTCACCAATATTACAAAAGTAAATGTTCTAGAAGCAGTCTTATAAGGACCTGCTAAGATAGTATACAATACTACAGTAATCACTATAACAACAGATAGAGGATTTAATATAGGAGGAGAAGCAAATATAAAAGCTAATACTAGAGTAACCTTTATTAATACTATTATATAGTTAAGAGCTACCTACTATACAGCTGATATATAGCAAAATATGAAGGATCAGTTAGTATCAATATATTAAGGAATAAATGAAAGTCTCTTTACTTTTCATATAAAAATCTGACATACAGTAGATCTTGCTAGATACCTATAAGCTAACTAGGACCTCATCATTAAATAGTCTTTTATAAATGAACTTTACTAAGAAATTACCATCCAAGTATACTCCAGCCTGGTTAGACTGAACTATATATAAAAGGTTGACAATATACAAAGATATTAGGCTATATAAAACTTAAGTCAAGATATAATATAACAGATTTTGCAAAATAATCTCCAAGAATCTTAAATAATATCAGTAGTTGTATCTATCATTATACTAGCTATAGTCAATTGAGAAACTACTACTCAGAAAGATCTAGTAATGGATGACCTTATTGAAAAAAATGAGTAAAATAACTATACATATCTTGGATCTAAAAAAGCAAATTGATGCACAGTAACTGGTTTAATGATTTATAGCAAATCTAATCTCTATAATAAGATCAAATACATATCTGATCAGGAATCTGAGGTACTTCAGGTGTAACCTAGATGGGCACATATCTAGAGACTACATCTAGCTAGACACAAGAATATATAGATATAAAGAAAAAGGATATTATACTTCAAGATGTATAACTGAAACAAGTAGGATTATCTAATCTGGAACTTAAGGATAAACTCAAATAAATATCATCACCTTTGAAGAAGAAGACTTCAATAGTGAGGATAAATATAGTTAAGTAGAAGCATTTCCTAATATATAGGAAAAACAAAAACCCAGACATCTCAAGAAAGTAGGATCTCTCTATATGATATGAACCTCATAAGTAGTATAAAGAGTATAAGAATATAAATTTGATAGTAATGAACAGAATAAGCTCTTTAAAGAAGAGGTCAATCATATTATTTGAGAAGATATACTAATATCCAAGGTACCTATAAATGAAGGAAACAAGGAACACAAGTTATGAAAATTAAAGAAATATGATAATTCCAGTTAAAATAAGACAACTTACTAAATTTCTGACATTCCAATAGCAAATTTGAAAAGAAATAAATAATGCACAACCCAGATATGAGTAGTAGAAATCAACACAGTATAGCAATTAAAGGACAATAAACTACAGAACTTATTAGTATATTTACAATATCAGATTGAGGAAATTATAATACCATACATTATTGACACAAGTGCTAGAGAATATATTATTAGTAAAATGATGCTTGATTGACTTGGATGGCAGATTGAAGAAGTAACAACTATAACAATTATAGTAGTGGATAGATATATTGCAACACCACTCAGCAAAGTGTATGAGTTATTTATCAGCTTTAGCAAACTTATTATCTCAGTATCAGTAATGATGGTTAATATAATATCCTATGACCTTATTATCAGAAACAACTGGCTAAAGAAAGTATGAGCCATAATTAACCTCAGTGTATATAAGATATGAATTACTTGAAAAGAACATTACTATGAAATACTCATTAACTTAAAAAGAAGAGTTTACTTACAGATAATAGAAAGTGATGAGAAAGATGAGCAAAAGAAGTTCTTCATGATATAAATCATATAAACTAATAAGAAGGTCAAGCCTCTAGTGTGAAAAAGTAAACAAGCTACTAGGTTTAACCTATCTACTATTAAGAATATTAAACTATAATCTAAAGAGTCATATATAGTTAGAATAGAGATTACTACAAGAATACTCTAAGAACACTATAGTCAGATCAAACTGAGAAGCTCTTTAGCAGTTGCTAGAATCACAATCAACACAGAAGTTATCAATGCAGACTATATTGGTAAAATTAAGATAGTAGTAGTTAATTGATACTAATTCAATATAGCTAAGCTTTATAGAGAGAACTGAGTTGCTCAATTCATTATCATATCCATTTGAACTGGCAAAATAGTAGAAGTAACTAACCTTGAAGAAATAGCTAAAGGAAATAAAGGATTTAGATCAATCAAAGTTAACATTATAAAAATTATAACAGATCTCAAGCATACACCTAAGATAGCAAATAAGAAGGCTTATACATTTAGAGAACAACTCAGTAAAGAAGAGAAGAAGAAACTGAAGAAACCTATTAATGAATATATTGATATTTTTACAATAACTTTTAAAAAAATCAACTTAAAGCTACCAAAGCACTTCTATCATATCAATATCTAAGAACACCTACTGATTAAATATACACTATACCAAACACTACCTATATATTAAATAGCAATAAGAAGAAATCAACAATATAATTAAAGAAGGAATGGCTGCTGAAACAAATAGTCTATAGAAATTTCTAAATATTATTATACCAAAGAAAGGATTAGAAGCTAGAATCTTTACTTCAAGAATATATATTGATTTTAGAAAACTCAATAATATTATTAAAGAAGATACCTTTCTAATACCAAGAATCGATGACACTTTTTCGAAAATACTGGTTTGAACAAGTCTTTACACTACTCTTGATATGACTAGTAGATACTATCAGATAGAACTTGATGAAAAATTGCAAGAAATTGTATCTTTTATAATACTACAAGACCATTGGAAGTATTTACGAATGTTATTTGGGCTCAAAAATGTTCTAGTAAGCTTCTAGAAAATGATAACTAAAATATTTAGAGACCTTGTTAGAAAAATACTATTAGTATATATTGACAACATTATGATATTTATAATAACATTTCTAGACCACATCAAGGTACTATACAAGGTGTTCAATTAAATGAGAACTAAAGGTCTTTATTTAAAAATAAAGAAGTATATATTTGCTACTGAAAAAGTTATAATACTTAGACATATTATTAATAAAAAAGAAATCCAAACTAACCCAGCTAAGGTAGAAGCAGTTACTAAATTCAAATAACTTATAAACTGAATTGAGATATATGCTTTTTTGGAACTAGCCTCATATTACTGTTGATATATTCAGAATTTTACAAGCCTAGCTGAACCATTATATATAACTCTAATGAAAAGCTATAACTAGACAGAGATTGATGAAGAATAAAACAAATCAAAGTAAGAGGTACTCAACACATTGAAGGGTATTTATACAAAACTTGAAGGATAGTATTAAATATAATAATAATATATCAGAAATTGCTAAGGAATTATAGATCAAGATCTTTATAGATGAATTGGACTATGATTTCCAAAATTGGAGTAAAATTGCTGATTTCAGAGAGGTCATCAACTTCCAGGAGATTAGTGATAGTAGGGAGGTCAGTAACAGTAGAGAGGTCAGTGACAGCAGGGAGGTTAGTAACTTTCTGTGGCATAGTAAGGTTATCCTTAGGGCTTTTAGAGATTTCAAGAGTAGCTATATTATTTTCAGAGGCTAGAGGTAAACTGTCGTCACCAGTTTTGAGGACTAGAGAGACATCATTATTGAATTTAGGGGCTTTAAATATTAGATCATTAGGGACTATAGTATCAAAGTTAAAGGCTATAATTTCCAAATCATTGAGATTGTTGGGTTCGAACACTTTGAAATTGTCAAATATGTTAGCTTCATTAGATACAGATTCTTTATTATTCTGGGTAGTAGCATCATTATCCTTAGAGGGTAAGGGGGCTTCCTCTGGGTTGAAGTCTTCTAAAAGGGTATTGAGGATATTAAGGCACTGGCTGGTCTTTATTTAGCTTCAGTGCTTGAAGCTTAATCTTCCCAAATGCAGTACTACTGTTAGCTAGTACTTGAAGACTTAATATGTTCTTGATCTAAGTTTTCTTTCATTCTTATTGAGACCAAGATCCAATAGTTCTGGGGCATCTATGGTCATATCTAATGCATATCCTAATTGGTAGTAGGACTTGAAGTAAAACATATTCTGTACTCTTGCAAAGTGCTCTATATTGTTGCATATTATATCTACCATATCTAAAAGGTCTTCTATATAATCAATCTCAGTAAGGGCTCATGGTTCTATATCTCAATGTAGGAGTGCTTGCTGAATCATGTTGGTTATATCATATATGTCAAGAGAAAGTGGTTGAGTCCTTCTTGCATTGTTTTTTCTAGTGTATAGTCCTGGTCTCTCATTGGTAGAATTCTTTATAGACAGTATTATCTTGATGTGGAATATTTGATAGTAGTTACTGAGGTTAAAATATATATCTTCTCTCAATAGTTTATGATATTATTCTAGAGGTATTTATAGTTTGTGATATTGTTCTAGCAAAGTTCTAGAGTAGTTTACAGCTGTTTGCTAATAATAGTTTATAGTCTATGACTAGTATTTATGTTTATAGCTATTTTGTTCATAGCTCTTAGTAAAATAGCTAATAATTGATTAGGTATAGATTATTTAAAGTGATGAGTGCTCTATAGAAGTAAGAGGTACAAGATATAAAATGATCTGGTGACAAAAAGGAGAAAGAAACCATTCTGACTGTATTCAACTTATTTTTAAAAGTGAAAAACAAACAGTAATAATATAGAGTTATTTTATTGATAATAAGTATAGACCTTTAGTTCTTTGTTCAGGAAAAATGAATTATAAAATATATTTTCAAGTACTTGAAGAAAATCTAATTCCCTTTCTCAGCTAACTTAAAGAAAATCCAATATTTATAGAGAATAATACTTCAATATATAAATCACATTTTACTGAAGCATAGCAAAAAGACTATAATATTAACAGTATGAGATGGCCAGCACAATCACCAAACCTTAACCCTATAGAGAATATCTGGGCACAATTAAAGCTGGTAATTGAAGCAAGAAAACCAAGAGAAAAGACTGTTACTAAATTATTAATAGCATTACAAGAAGAGTGGAAGATATTACAAAAAACAAACAATTTACATAATTTAGTACAATCAATACCAAAATGAATTAAGTTAGTAGAAGCAAAAGGAATGCCTATTAAATATTAATTTAAATATTAATTTGTAATTTATTAGTAAATAGTTGATGTCTATATAAATAAATATGAGTTGTAAGTAAAAGTTGCGTGAATGAAAGTCATTAGTCACGCTAAATTTTTCAACTAACTAAATCGAGCTAGCAGGGGGTGAGCGAATACTTTTGGCAACCTAGTGTCCAACACATTGAGTGGCTTGAGTCCTTCCCAGTTATGCAAACTCGTAAACCATGTCGTCCACGATAATACGGCCTTTGCGGCACCTCGTCCGGCCTGCCACTCGCCATCGATGCCTTGCCACAGAATCGTGCCCAGGTTTGCCCCCGAAAGCGTCACAAACCCCAGCGGGTTTACTCCCGTA
>RBNK01001233.1:0-16720 GCA_003990785.1 Endogone sp. FLAS-F59071 | reverse complement strand
AGGCTGCTTCATCCCAAAAACCCAGAGAAGTTTCGTGGATGACCTCACCATCCTCAGAAGTAGCCAGAGGTGCTAGAAGATTAAAATACATAGCAAAGTCATAAGAAAAGAAATCAGTAATGATCAAAGACACTTCCAGTTGATCGGACAGATATCTCGCGCCTTGAATCATTTACTCACCAACCCATCGATGCTTAGGAGGATGGTCGACATCCTCAGAATCCGCATCCCAAAAACCCAGAGGAGTTTTGCAGACAACCTCGTCATCATCCCAGCAACGCTTGCCAAGGACAGAAGTAACTGGATATCGTTGGTACTGCGAAGTCATAGTAAAAGTATAGGAGAAAGGAGTAGTGTGTGAATTAGAAGACTTTTGGAGTTGCAAGAAAGACAGACGTCGGGACCCCCATTCTTATAACCGCCGGAATCACATGCAAACAACCACCTAGACCCGAATCTCAGCGCGACTCCAAAGACTTACCCAGGCTAGAAAGAGACACCTCATTGCTGACCCAAGCAGACAACCCTTGTCGAAGAGAACAGACGAATCCGGACAACAAAAGCAAGACACATGACAAGATCCAGCCAAGAAACGAATCGCCGAAAGAAAGCAAGTCACCAAGCTCAGAAACGGAATCACGCGCGAATCCCACGCCCCCGACACTTCATGGCGAGATTCAGTCTGACCGACACGCAGCATTCAGACAGCCTGACACGTGAACATGCACACACCCACACGAATCACTCACCTCGTTCCACCAATAACCCTAGCGAACGACCGACGAATCAGTTCAGATCGTCAGCGTCGAATGTGCCCACACGAAGCCAGAAAGCCAGGACACCCGACCGAGGACTCGATCCACACGAATGACCTAAGAGTTAGAAGGAAAATAGATGACGAATCAGCTCGCGCCCGAATGTTAGAATCACCCGACCGACCGACCCCGGTGTAAACAAAACGAATCATACAAGGAATGCACCGCGACCACCGCATATGGTAAAATCTTGAGTTATATACCGAAATCAGCAGAATGACTCACACGCGCACCACGCGGAGAGATCCTTGAAGATTCTAGCAAGATCCGCGACAAAAAAAAAAAAGGGGGAAGAAAACGAAAGAAAAGTCAGAACGACCGAAACGAGAGAGACAAGCAAGCCACGAACGACAGAATCTAAAATGACCCGCGTACCTTGGACAGACAGATGTACAGACAGACAAATCAGCGTAAAGGGCAAGAAGAATGACATATGGAGGATTTAGGAGATTTTGAAAAAGGACAGTGAGCACAGTTTTCAGTTATATATTCCTTTTTTTTTAAATATTTCGACGTCCTGGAGTCTATTTTATTCAGTCATCACAGTTACATCAGTTATTTTATTCATTGAACAATTATTATTATTTTCATTTATTTAATTTTCGATCGACCCCTATTCTATTATTATTGCATCGAACAATGATGCACCTGATTGATTTCCATTTTCCCCTTTTTATTATTATTGCATTGAACAATAATGCGCTCGATCAATTTCCATTTTCCCTAACATATTTATTTCCATTTTCCCTGATGTATTTCTTTCCTTTTTCCTCTGACATATTTCATTTATCATCTCAGTAACTTATTCCCTTTTATTCAAATCGGACGTTATTATTTTATTTGGCGATCTTCGATGGACACTTATTTCATTTATTTAGTATTTTCTTATATTTATATTTCGGATGACTGACAGATTTAATTGAAGACCCGGTGACTACGCTACGCTCGTCACGACCAATTTTGGAGACTTGTACCCAACTCGCGACCAGAGAAGTTTATTTTATTAGCTCCCTCCAATTCACACCGCCGAGGACGCTGAACGATGACAACATGGATTTAGTTATGTGTAAGAAAATATGTGCAGACGCAATTTCTCACACAGGGAGGAGATGTGATGGAAAGAATTTTTATTACGTTAAATTGCTCGAAAACGTATTTGTGCCGCAGTACTACTTTACTTAGTATATTTCTTAGTTAGAGTAATATATTTCTACATTTATATTATCAATTTCCAAATCGTGAATTGCATAATTCTGTCAACAATTGTTCTGATCGCCAACAAATGTTCGCATCGCCAACAATTGTTCGCATCGCCAACAAATGTTTGCATCTTGAACATTTGTTCATTTTCCTATTTTTAGTACTTTATTCCACTAGTATTTTATTATTTTATTACTTAGCAATCTGTATAAATACCCTGCTCGTAATTATCAATAAAATTCGGACTACAACAAGCTAAGGAAGCTTCTTACAGACAACCCGAGGGATAATCCTGCAAAGTCTAAATAGACTTTGCAGAAGAATGATTAAAGAGAGAGAAGTTTATTATTATACAAAGCTTATTACATTACATTCACTATATAATACACATTCCTACCAGTCCACCACCCTTCAAAGCCACTACCGCATAACCCGCTAAGACCCCTAAAATGTATTTTCTGCACTTGCTCAATATCAGAGTATTTCGCCGTTAATATATTTTAGTCCATCACAATATATATTCTTTTAATTTGTACTTAGTTAATAAGTATATGGATCATGTTTCTTGAAAAGAACTCTTTTAAATAAATTAGTAAAACTTTAACTAGTTTGTAAACTATTTTACTAAAAGCTATAAACAGAACACCTCAGAATAACAAAATAAAATGTATGCAAACTAAATATATCCTAGGTGTAAATCTATTAATGAACATGAACTGATAATATATAAACTAAGGCTTTATATGAACAATATACTATTAGGCGAATATATATTATAGTTATATAGATATGAACAAAGGTAAACTGGTGTGAACATAAATTAGTTATTATAAATATGAACTGTTTAGAAATATTTTCCTAATGCTATAAATAAAATAGTTATAAGTATAAATACTAGTTATAGACTATAAACTGTTTTTGATAAATTTACTAAAATAGTATTATAAATAGTATAAACTACTTTAAAACAGCTTTAAAATAATATTATAAAGAACAAACTATTATAGAACAGCTATTATAAAACAGTTTGTAAACAGACTATTATTGGAAAAAATAGTTTAATAGTTTATAAATAGTATTTTTAAGAACTATAAATAAAATATCTATTGTGACGATCAACGCGCGAATTCCTTGATTTTCGAGAATGTTCTGTGACCTCGCTCCTGTTAGTGTCGTTTTTAGCAAGCGATCTCGCCACCAGCGACGAACCTAGTTTTTAGCGACCGATCTCATTTTTATCAACGAAATGTTATTCGCAGTTATGGAGTCATACTTGTAGCAAAGTCTTTATCAATTTTGTATAAATACTCCCTTTATTTCTATCCAAATAAATCAGTTTGCACAGAGTCTTGGAATATCTCAATATCAGTTGTAGTAAAGCCTGAAGAGTACAGCACAAAGCTGTAGTAAGGATACGCAAAGGGAGATATTGTGTCTGACACTCTGAGCATTCTCAACGAACGAATGACCGGTTATTAGTACATTTGTCACACTATATATAAGTATAAATACTAGTTATAGAATATAAACTATTTTTAATAAGCTTATCAAAACAGTACTATAAATAGTATAAACTACTCTAGAATAGTTTTTAGAATAATATTGCAAAATAATAAATAGCTTAGAACAGCTTATAAATAGCTTATAAGTATAAATACTAGTTATGAACTATAAATTGAAAATATTTTCCTAATGATAAGTATAAATGCTAGTTATAAACTATAAACTAAATAAAAATAATAGTAGAAATAAAGTAATAGTAGAAATAAAGCTAAAAGTAATGAAACTGATAGTAAAAATAAACTAATAAAAATAAATTAAGACTAAGAGAACAGAAGTGATAAAGATATTAAAAAAATATTTTTAGTTTATATAGTTTATAACTAGTATCTATGCTTGTAGTCTGTTTGTAAGCTATTTTAGCCTCTAGAGTAGTTTATACTATTCATAATAAAAACAGTTTGTAGTTTATAATATGATGGCCAATCCTCAACTTAACTGATTTTTACAAATTTTGTACTATACTTGATTTGAAAGTTACCATAACATTCTGTCCCCCTCCATTTTTAGTTATTGACAACTTTTATTTCTGCTTGATGACTTTTATTTCTGCTTAATAACTTTTATTTTTGTTTAACAACTTTTATTTCTGCAAAATACTACCACCAAAGTCATTATATATTCTTCACAATAATTGAATTGTATTTTCAAGGTAAAGTCTTTTAGTCTTTCAATTTGTATAAATACTCCCTTTATTTCTATCTAAATAAATCAGTTTGCATAGAGTCTTGGAATATCTCAATATCAGTTATAGTAAAGTCTAAAGAGTACAGCACAAAGCTGTAGTAAGGATATGCAAAGGGAGATATTGCATCTGACACTTTGAGTATTCTCACTTGGTATATATAAATAAACAACTATTTTTAGTACATTTGTTATATTTTGATGCTAACTGGCAAGAGAGTTACTAAAAGACCAATGCTCATATCCTTATTCAAGCAGGACTGAACTATCTCTTCAAGTAATAACAGTGCACCTATAGTGGAAGACAGCATTGTTCAAAATGGATCATCAAAGGATACCCCCACTTTTCATCCAGTAGCCAACCTGGACCTCATTATAGAGCAGTCTTTCATAAACAGACTTCACTGAGAAATTACTCTCCAAGTATCCTCCAGCCTGGTTGGACTAAATTATATATAAAAGGTGAATTATATACAAAGATATTGGGCCACATGAAACCCAGGTCAAGATATAATATAGCAGATTTTGCCAAGCAACCTCCAAGAACCCTGTACAGTATCAGCAGTTATATCTACCATTGTACCAGCAACAGTTAACTGGGGGGTAGCCTTATAAAAGGATCTAGCCATAGATGATCTCATTGAATAGATAAGTAAGATGACTATATATATATCAGACCTTAAGAGGCAAATTGATGCACAGTAACCAGTCCAATAATTTATGGCAAACCTAACCTCTATGACAGAATCAAATATATATCTGATTGGCAATTCAAGGTACTTCAGATATAACCAAGATAGGCATATATCAAGAGACTGTACTCAGCAAAACACAAGAGTATACAAAAGATGTAGAGAAAAAAGGCACTATGCTTCAAGATGCATGATAGAAACAAGCAAGATTGCCTGACCAGAAACTCAAGGATGAACTTAGATAAACATCATTACCTTTGAAGAAGAAGACTTTAATAGTGAAGATAAGTATAGTCAGATAGAAGCATTCCCAGCTGTATAAGAAAAATAAAAACCTGGACATCCTAAGAAAGCAGAATCCTCTTATATAATGAAAACCCTGCGGGTAGTACAATGAGTACAAAAATATAAATTTGACAGTGATGAACAAGATGAGCTCTTCAAAGAAGAAGTAAACCAAATCATTTATGAAGATACACTGATATCTAAAGCACCTGCAAGTGAAGGAAACAAGAAATACAAATTACGAAAGTCTAAGAAATATAGTCTAGATATATGGAAAGAAATGGAAGACATGACAATTCTAGTTAAAATAGAACAACTTGCTAAATTTCTAACATTCCGACAGCAAATCAGAAAAAGGATAAGTGACATACAACTTGGATATGAAGTAGTAGAGATCAATGCAGCACAGCAGTCAGAAGACAATAAACTGCAGAACTTGTTAGCATACTCATAATGCCAGATTGAGGAAATTACAATGCTATGCATTATTGACATAGGTGCTGGAGGATGTATCATCAGTAAAATAATGCTTGACTGACTTGGATAGCAGATCGAAGAAGCCACAACTATGATAATTGTAGTAGTAGATAGATATGTTGCAACATTGCTTAGCAAAGTGCACAAATTATCTATTTGCTTTGATAAACTTGTCATCCTAGTATCAGTAATAGTAGTTGATACTACATCCTATAACCTTATTATTAGGAATAACTGGTTAAAAAAGGTACAAGCAGTAATCGACCTCAGTGTATGTAAAATGTAAATTACTTGAAAAGGATGACACTATAAAATACCTATTGACTTAGAAAGAGAAGTCTACCTGCAAATGATAGAAAGTGACAACAAAGATGAGTAAAAGGAATTCTTCATAATGCAAATCATACAAACCAACTAGAAGGCCAAACCTTTGGAATGAAAAAGTGAACAAGCTGCTAGATTCAACCTTTCTACTATTAAGGATATCGAACTACAACTGGAAAAATCATGTATAGTCAGAATGGGAATTGCTACAAAAATACCTCAAGAGCATTATAGTTAAATCAAACCAAGAAGCTTCCTGGCAGTCATTAGAATTACAATTGATACAGGGATCATTAATACAAACTATATGGGCAAAATCAAGATTGTAGTTATTAACTGATATTGATTCAATATAGCCAAACTTTACAGAGGAGATTGAGTTGCATAGTTAATAATTATATCTATTTGGACTAGTAAAGTAGTAGAAGTAGCCAATCTTAAAGAAACAGCTAGAGAAGATAAAGGGTTTGGATTAACTAGAATAAACATTATAAAACTTATAACAGAACTTGAGCATATACCCAAAACAGCAAATAAGAAGGCATATACTTTTGGAGAACAGCTTGGTAAAAGAGAAAAAAAGGAGCTAAAAGAATTCATCAATGAGTATTCTGATATATATTTATAATAACCTTTGAGGAAATCAACTTGAAGCTGCCAAAACATTTTAATTATATTAATATCTAAGGGCACCCTCTGATTAAATATGTACCATACTGAACACCATCTGTATATATCAAATGGTAGCAAAAAGAAATTGATAATATGGTCAAAGGAGAAATAGCTACTAAAATAGACAGCCCATAGGGATTCCTGAACATTATCGCACCTAAGAAAAGATTAGAGGCTGGAACCTTTGCTCTAAGAATATGTACCAATTTTAGGAAGCTTAATGATATTACCAAAGGAAATGCCTTTCCGATACCAAGAATTGATAACACTTTTTTGAAAATACCAATTTGTATAAGTCTCTATACAATCCTCAATATAACTAGTAGGTATTATCAGATAGGACTTGATAAAGAATCACAGAAAATTGCTTCCTTCATAACCCTACAAGACCATTGGAAATATTTACAAATGCTATTCAGACTTAAGAATACCCTAGCAAGCTTTCAGAAAATGATGACTAAGATATTCAAAAACCTCATAGGAAAAACATTACTGGTTTACATTGACGATATTATGATATTCATAGTAACATTCTCAGACCACATCAAGGCACTATGTGAAGTATTCAACTGAATGAGAATCAAAGGTCTTTATCTAAAACTAAAGAAGTATATATTTACTGCTGAAAAAGTTATAATACTCAGACACATTATCAACAAAGAAGGAATCCAAACTAATCTAGCCAAAGTAGAAGCTATCACTAAATTCAAAAGACCTATAAACCAAATAGAAATGTATGCCTTTTTAGAACTAGCCTCATCTTACCATCAATATATATACAATTTTATAAGTCTAGCTAAACCCTTGTATACAACCCTTACAAAAAGCTATAATTGGGCAGAAATTAATGAAAAACAAAATGAACTCGAGTAGGAGGCACTCAATGCATTAAAGAAGGCTCTAGCAACTACACCTGTATTAGTAAAACTAAACTGGACAAAGCTTTTTAAGCTATATACTGATGCAAGTTATAAGGGAGTTTCTTCTAAACTGCCTGTAAGGAAGCATCTGATAATACTAATCTGTATTAGACTTAGGAATCTCCAAGTATATTGCAAGGTTTCTAAGATATCAAAAGTACTTTGTTTCTTTTATAAAAATATTAGTTATGATTTTTCAGACTTATAGTCTTTAGTGCTCTTAATGTATATAGAAGGAGTGAGATCTTTAGCTCTCAAAGGGATCTTGAGTATGTACTGCTATTGAACTCATTTTGAAAAGTTGCAAGAATAGTGCAGAACTTTAATTTAATAAGTCCGCAACTATCTACATTATTCAAAGCCTCTTGAGGTTCTGGCTTCTGTAGAGAGTAATATCAGATCGATGTATTATGTATAAGAGGTTATTAAGAGAGGAGTTGATAAGACTTAACTGATTGAACTTGAAGACTGAAGTTTATTGAATAAAGAATTGAGAGATATTTATACAAATTTGAAAAGCTAAGATTGATAATATAAGCTAACTATAATCTTTAATATCAACAGTGTTGATAATTTTGGTAGTGTGGATAATATCTACAGTGTTAGTAATTTTGGCAGTATGGATGGTATCCACAGTGTTAATAATTTTGGCAGTATAGATGGTATCCACAGTGTTGATGGTATCCATAGTGTTGATTGTATAACTAAAATGTTTTAAGTATTACTGTGGTATAGTAGTGACTATTTGTAATATCTAAATCGATTACTCTTATATAAGTGCAATAAGAGTAAGAGCAATTCTTTTACAAGATAATACCAAAGACCTAGAATAAGTAATTTATTATGTAAGCAGAGGAACCTGCAGTGTCAAAAAGAATTACAAATTAACTAAATTGAAGTATCTTGCAGTCATATGGGTAGTCAAGTAGTTTAGATATTACCTTATCAGATGACATTTTAAAGTTATTATAGATCATTTGGTACTTAAATAGTTGTTTAACAGACTTGATCCAAGTAGAATATATATATGGTAGATTATAACGCTTCAAGAATATGATTTCATGGTAAAATTTAAAAAAGAGAAAACAAATCAAAATATCAACACACTTAGTAGAATACTATTATTGGATACCCAAGGTAGGGCGCAGCAATAAATACAATACTGTACTATAATCTGGTGATTTGGTTAATAAGAAGGGAGATCAAAGAAGATATGGAGGATTGGACAAAGAATATTTTATTAACTACTAGCAGACAGTATGAAATTCAGAATAATTTATTATATTATAAAAAGGAGGGACATATTATTCCAGTAATTTAGAAGAAGGATGTATTGAACATTTTATCATTAGTATACAATCATCTGTTATCTGGACACATAGACTAGTATAATGCTTTATATCAAATTAAAAATTCAGCATAGTAGCCTAGAATATAAGATAATGTAACCAACTTTGTACGAAATTGTAATATATACCAAAAATGAGCAAGAGCAAAAAGATATATCTTAAGCTACTTCTGCAACTATTAAGGCTGAGCCATTTTTGCATATTGGAATAGATGTTATAGAACCCATGCTAGTAATATTAATGGGAAAAAGATATATTATTTTAGCAGTTGATTTCTTTATAAAATATTCAGAAGCAATAGCAGTTGAAGATGCAGACACACAAACAGTAGCCAAGTTCCTACATATTGATATTATCTGTAGACATAGAGTACCAAAAGAAATAACCAGTAACTGAGGCACAGAGTTTTTAAATAAACTAATCAGGGAACTTGAGCAAACTTACCATATCAAGCATATCTGAACAATGTTATACCACCTATAAGGAAATGGTCAGACCAAATATACCAACCAGATAGTTAAAAATGTCCTGGCAAAAATTATCAATCAAGAAACATCATAGAACTATTATCTTGATAACATCCTTTTTGTAGTTTAAACCATCTGTTAGATCTTAACAAAGTTTAGCCCCTTTGAGCTTATATATGGGAGACTGCCAAACCAAGAGTTCTACTATCCCAAAAAAGACATTGGAATATATGACAATCATTTATGGGCTTATGTTACACAAGACATCAGTAAGTTATAATTAATCTGAAAGAAGGTATCCATGTTTATTAACAAAGCATAGGAGAGATAATAAACAAACCAAAATAGGAAGGCGAATATGATCCCCTTATATATTGGAGATCAAGTTCTTATATATCAGAACATCGTGAAGTCATTATGGTTGGCTAAATTACAACCGAAGTAGGAAGGACCATACTACATACAAGCTATAAAAGAAAGTACAATTTGGCTTAAGAGACTCAACAGTTCTATCCTCCTTGTCCCAGTCCACCAAAGCAAGATCAAGATCTACTATACCTAACAAATATAGCCCAAAGAAAAATGTAGAAAAAGCAATGAAAGAAGCATTAATGAAGGGATCTGAGACTATCAACTGAACACCCTTTGACCAAGAGGAAGACCTCGAAAAACTCCTTCTACATAGCCAGCAGTACTATGAGTGGTTATGCTATCAAAATCGAGCAACTGATACTACAATCCAGTTCCATCAAGGACAAGCTCAAAGTCTGCATCACAAAAATAAAAAGCAAGAAATAGTACTATCCAAGTTCATGAAAGATATAGTTGACAAAACCTATGCACTTTTCCTAGGCTATGAATGGCTTCTTTCAGGATTCTATAGAAGAACTGTTGATATTTCTAAACTGACCTTTGCTGAAATTGCTCAAATCTGTCAAGCTATAGAAGAAGAAATTACCCTGTTGCCCTTTAGTCTCGAGGATGAGACATTCCCAGTTGAGCCCCTTGATATGATGGCCAACCCCCAACTTAACTGATTTTTATGAATTTTGTACTATGCTTGATTTGGGAGTTACTATAACATTTTATCCCCCTCTATTTTTAGTCATTGATGACTTTTATTTCTGCTTGATGACTTTTATTTCTGCTTGATGACTTTTATTTCTGTAAAATGCCACCACCAAAGTCATTATGTATTCTTCACAATGATTGGATTATATTTTCATAGTGAAGTCTTTTAGTCTTTCAATTTGTATAAATACCCCCTTTATTTCTATCCAAATAAATCAGTTTGCACAGAGTCTTGGAATATCTCAATATCAGTTGTAGTAAAGCCTGAAGAGCACAGCACAAAGCTGTAGTAAGGATACACAAAGGGAGATATCACATCTGACACTCTGAGCATTCTCACTTGGTACACACAAACAAACAACTGTTTTTAGTACATTTGTCACAATAACTAGTATTTATGTTTGTAACTGTTTTGTTTGTAGCTCTTAGTAATGCTATTTACAAACTATTTAAAAGTTTTTTTGAAGATAAAGATTAAGTCTTTTTCAAGTTTAGTACAGCCCTCATTAAAGTTTACCGCTTGGGTCTCTGTCTTTTTTTTCTTCCTTTTTTTTTCCCTCCCAAAAAAGCTTACACTAGGGGAACAAGGTGAGGGAGATATAGACACTATTCCGATTTTCAGAATTTATCTTTTTCAGCAACTGTTACTCGCGCATTTCTAGCTCGCAGATTTCTCTTTTGCTAATAGTGATAGAGTCAATTATCGGCTATAGCCAGTTGCTTCACAACCAACGCACGTGGCACGAAGTACGCAAATACATTGAAGCCGTGTGTAACAGTCGGGCGTGTCAATCATATTTAGTTACTGAACGCGAACCAAGATACACGAGGCACGGAGAGGGCGGCTACTCTTGGAATTCCCATTGGCACTTGGATGCGTCTACAATCGATCTCTATCATTATTGTGTCAAAATCAGCAAATCCTTGCCACTATAGGACACCGAGAGCGAAAGCATGTGGCACCAAAAGTACTCGCAACAACTTCCGTCTATCCCGGAAAGAATTCCGTTACTCCCTTTGGGCATGAAAGCTCGGGAATTCCCCGCTCCGAGTTTCAAATTACCTGTTTTGGGAGACATCTGCAGTATATAAACCCTTGGTATTATTCTTGTTATTATTCCATTCCAGCCAATTAAACTGCCAATTCCATTTAATCGATACAACATGGTTGCCCTCCGTCTCCTCACTGCTACTACTCTTATTCTTGCTGCCGTTGCTCTTCCCACCGAATATGTCGGCAAGACCTTCGACATCACGGTCCAGAATCTGGCTTACCTTCAGCCATTCTCGCCCGTTCTGGCCGTGATTCACGAACCTTCTATCTATCTCTTCCAGCTTGGCACCCCGGCTTCTGCGGCTCTCCGGGCTGTTGCTGAGGGAGGAGATCCTTCAAAGTTCGTGGCCCTCTTTCAGGACGGTCTCGAGGGCATCTGCGGGTGGTCTGTCGCTCCTGGCAAGACGCTCCCCTCGACAACGTATAAGGGCACTGTGACTATTTCAAAGCCGTGCACGAACCCACATATCTCCATCGTCAATATGCTTGGTATCACCAACGATGCGTTCACTGGCATCAACACAATCCCGCTCTATGGCGAATTATCAAAGGTAAATTTCATTGACACTTCAATTGCTTTGAGAGAGGCCATACATTTTCACATTTTCAAGTCTTATCAACATACCTTGCGAATGCATTTTGCAGCGCTTCGAGGTCCCTGCCTACGATGCCGGCACTGAGGAGAACAATGAAGATTGCCAATATGTTTTTGGTTGCCCAGGCTCCCCTAATCTTGACACTCCTGGTTTGGGAGAAGGGTAAGCATCTCTCCATTTTGGTAATTGCATCGCTATAGTGATCATATTTGCTTTGCGCCCTTTCTCACTCTCATACCATCTGTGCCGGTTTTATTCTTCCCAGCTTTGTTCATGTTCACCGCGGTGTCCACGGCCTGAACGTTTCCAAGCCCGGTCTCTCGGTCGACTATGACTGGAGGAATCCTGTCGCCTATATCACTGTCTCTGTACAGCACCCACATTATTTATTTTAAAGACATCGAGATTGTCGATTAGTCTCACAATTGTGTAGAGTCCACGTGTAGAAGATACTGTTACTTTTCTTTAGACGGGTCGTTAAACCGTAGATGCTCCGGCTCGTGAAAAATCCAAATTATTTTTAATTACAATTTACAATTACAACTCATGGCCCATCTCTAAAGACGCACCGCTGTTGTCAGTGCAGTAATCGTGTGTGAGTTTTTTTTTTTTTTTTTTTTTTTTTTTTTTTTAACGAAGGGCCCGAGAGACTCGAGATGATTTATTAGTAACGCAATTAGTGAAAAACGAACTGCACCTCTGCGCAATTCTCTCTTCCTATCGGCGGCCCAATCTCTCTTGCCGGAATATTTCCGACAACGATTCACAAATAATAATTCGCAAGCTGCTGTCGCAGTTCAATTTAGGACATTAAAGCTTTGCGCGATTTTTTTTTTTTTTTTTTTTTTTTTTTTTTTTTTTGTTTTTGTTTTTTTTTTTTTTTTTTTTTTTTTTTTGGCTTTGGCTTTGGCTTTGGCTTTGGCTTTGGCTTTGGCTTTGGCTTTAACTTTGGCTTTAGGTTAACACTGAACTACAACTCTGAGCATGAGAATTTCTTAGTATTATATAATTAATTAATTAATTAATTATACTTTGCTATAATTTGATTGATACTATAACCTTCTTTTTTTTTTTTATGGTAAATATCAGATTAAGAGAAAATTGTCCTACTACCAGAAACTTATCATTCAGATAATGACGTTAATAATAGTATTTAACCAGAATTCAATATATTCCATGACTAAAGAAATATACATACAATTAACATTTCACTTTGAATATTTCACTTGATTCAGTACAGGATTAGTATAAATAACATATGGTACGTATATATTAACTATGCTTACACTGGTCGGATATAGAAATTATCGGTAAAAATAAACGTTGTATAAAACGTAACAGCCCGAGTGTATACAACACCAGACCAACGCCGAGTCTAGGAGACCACTTAATTTGCTTGAGACCCTCCATAGCATTAATCACATTATTCAGTTCTTACGCGTGCGCACGCTTCCGAAGCTTGATGATGCAGTTGTCAATCTTAAGCGTGATGGTACCACCAAACTTTGAAGGGTCGCATTTGACCGGATCCCAATCGAAGTGGCGTAAGAAGTGGACAAGGATAATCTTGATCTCAATTTGGGCCATGGTCATGCCTATGTGAGATATTGAAGGGGTTGCGGACGATTAGTATGTGAGGACGATGTAACAACGACATGTTACACGATAACTTGCCTATGCATGAGCGGGGCCCTGTGTTATCAAGGAGATGCGAACAATGTTATTCGTTTTTCGGGTGACTGAAATGAACCCAAACAAAATGGGAAAAGATATACGAAATACTCCGCACCTGCTGCAAAGGGAATAAACGCATACGGATGTCTCTTCATTCCTGCTGCTTCTTCCGCTTCGATCGTCTCTTGCTCAAACCTCTCGGGCCAGAACTTCTCTGGCTCCGTCCACAGATCTTTTGAGTGGTGCATGGAGTAGAACGACACGAGCAACCAAGTGCCTCTGGGCACGCGGTACCCGGCGATTACCTCGTTGTCACCGTCGCACTCGCGCACCGTGGCTGTGCCAATAGGTGTCATGCGCAAGGTCTCTTTAATGAAGCAATCAAGGTACTTGAGTGAGTTGATTGTGTCGTACGTTATGTCAGCGGGCGACTGGAACGAGTTAAGGGCGGCGTCGATTTCTGCGCGGAGCTTAGCCAGTACGCGTGCATCCTTACTAAGGTAGCCGATGCAGAAACCGAGGGTATGGGAGGAGGTTTCAGAGCCAGCAAACCTGAATTAGGTTTTACGATGGTGTTGATTATTGGGTAATGTAATTGATATATGTATGAAACTTTATATTCCACATATGCATGGCCGGAATGGACATCTCTACTTGTACTTACAGAAATGTGATGATTTGATCGATAAGCTCCTGATCGGTCAACGGATTCTCTTCATTCTTGAACTCCGTCTTCACCAGTAAATTCAAAATATTCGGATGCTCTTTCTGTCTTCCAAACTTCTCCGAGTCCACCGTCTCACCAGCGTCTCTCTCCCTCCTACCCTTCCGTATCAACTCCATAGCGATCTCGTCAAACCTTTGTTTTTGTGAAATGTACCCCTTGTCAAAGTTATTGCGGCGCCAGAATGCTGTCGGATCTATCATTAAAAAAGTTCCTCCATCAAGCCCGATCAGTCGGTTAATCATGTGTCTAATACCTTCGTCTCCCGTCTCCACTAGCCGAAAGTCGTATCCAAATCCCAGCAGGCCAATTACGTCGAGTGTTGTCTTGTGGAACCAATCGGACATGTCCACATCCTGGCCAACGAGGTCCTCAAGCCGCTTCATGAGGAGAAGAGAGCGATCCACGATGAGAGGGACCTGCTGCTTCAAGAAAGGAATATTGAAAGCGGGCATTATTTGTCGTCGGATGCGCCTGGGGGGTTGGAGATAGGGTGGCCATTCAAGTTAATACGGCGTTGATCCGCGCCGGCGTCAATTAACTAACAGAAACTTGCACGATTGATAAAATTCTTTGGATGCGTACTTGTGCTCGGACTTGTTAATACCCACGAGATTGGTCGGTGCCGTCCCGCCGAGGGATTTGTAAACCCAGGAAGATTTTGGAAAGTTGCGTGTGGTCATGACGTACTGCGCGGTGGCCGGATCAGCGATGACGAGGACCGGTGTCGACACAATTCGCAAGAAAAATATGGTACCGAGCTCTTTGGCCAGACTGAAGAAGGTCATATGGGACATTTTGGGCTCCTTAAATACGGTTGCATCGCCCCATAGGAAGGGCTTGTGCGTGTGCGTCGAGATGCCGGAAGCACGCGCCCAGCTGTCGACGCGGTAGATCTGGGAGAGGGGACGATGATTAGAAGCGGCAGTTAAAAAGTAGAGCGAGGGGTGGAGTGGCGTTCTGAGGAGTTGTCTTTAAAGGTGAAACGGCGTATACCTTCCAAAGGAAGCTGGCGCCAAAGTACACCAAAGTAGTCGATATCGCCAATCCGACGAAGGTGAGAGTATCGTTAGTCATGATATCGATTTGATCAATAAGGCGAAGGGTTGAGGGACAGAATGTCTATTCATTGAGAAAAACTCGCATGTGATAACTTAGCGGCAATATTACCGCTTTGGCAGCAACATTACCTTCCGTTGTTGCACCTGCTCACTTAAAAAGGTCTGTGTGACAAGACACGGAGACGCGGAGACACGGAAGTCCGGCAAGAACAGGGCTCGACAATATGATCCGATGGATCGCCTGCAGGACATTTCTCCTTTCTAGGAAACCTCCCACCAAAAGTATATTACCTAAGTGCGTTCCCGAACAAGCTCTGGAAACGGTAAACGCACCAAAGCGGATGCGCAGGAGTCAAATGCTCATTACGCGCAGTATGGGATTGGCATTTGATTTATCTTTTCCCGTATCTTTGAGACAGATCACGTCGTCAAAATCCCTTGCTTGAAAGGGAACAAATGGGATTACAATTTCAAATGGGATAATCTTGCCTTTGCGAACAGACAGGGATATTTATTTTCTGCTTAAAGATAATGGTAACATTTTTTTTATTTATTTTGTATAAAATTAGTGACTCACTGGCAATAAGTTTACAGTTCGTGACTCTTTTCGCATGCAGTATAAGTATATATGATCCCTAATGTCAGTGAGTGTATATAGTTAAATGCACCCTCTATAAATGCGCACACTCTCTAAATGCATACTCGAGCCCGGTCCTGAGCTCGGTCTTACAGCTACATGTTACTCTCTAAATACATATTCTTTCTAAGTGCGCTATATAGAAGGGGGTGCACTTAAAGTTGACTATATTAGTAAATTACAAATATGTATATTCAAAATCCCTTTTTCAATTGCGCATTATCCCACGAATATAGATAGGCATGCAGAGATGTTGGTGGGTTAGTTCGCTGCACTAGCGGTACGAAAAAATAATGCGGCAGGGATGTATAGTTAAATGGGTGCCAAAAATAAAATAAAAATAAGAATAAGTTTACGGTTTATTTGCAATGCTCTTGGCCGAAAACAACTCTGTCAATGTAGTTGAGAGGACCCCTTCCGCCCACTGTTTTCTTTTTTTTTTTTTTTTTTTTTTTTTT
>RBNK01001232.1:0-16727 GCA_003990785.1 Endogone sp. FLAS-F59071 | reverse complement strand
GGGGGTGAGTATTCGTAACCAAATAAAACAAATAAAACAAATAAAACTGGGGGTATTAGTATCAACTTAACTTTAAGTATAGTAAGAACTTGTATAATACGTGTGTTAGTTAAAAAAAAAAAAAAGAAATTAATATTACACAGGCAAAACCTTACAATAAATACCCTTTCGTCTTATTGAACACCTTGAAGAAAATATATACTAGAGAAAAGAATCGGGTAGATTTTCTACGTATTCCGTAGAGTTTTCTAGAAGCGTTCACATAATTTACTTTCCATTCTCCAAGTCATTCGGGCTATAAAGTCCGCGAGATCAAGAAATCAGTCACTCCGCGTTGCAGGTCATGCAGGGGGAGGGGTCATGCATGGGAAGGAAAGGTTATGCATAGATAGGAAAGGGCAAACAAATGAAACACACGCACCACTGCTTCCGGTCGCGGCTTTCCGCGCCCCTGTTCGGAAAATCAAATTGCTCGAATACCAATTATTCGTTGCGGATTCAATAAAAGGATACATGCCAGTAAAAAAAAAAAAAAAAGTACATTGCTTTCAATACCATCGCCCATGTCTTCATATTTTCACATGAACGTTTTTATATACAATGATACCGAATACAAAAATTAAAAATTAAAAAAATAAATAAAATAAAGAAAAAAAGAAAAAAGAAAAAGAAAAAAAATAAATCATCCATACTACACTAACCTCCTGCGCAAGCTATAGGTTGGGCTTATACCCGACGACCGTGTAATAGGTCATATGGGATTTAAACAATGCACACTTTTGCAATAAACTTTCGACATAGTTCTCAAAATCCGCCTCATTCACCTCCTCCATTATGTTTTTTAATAGCAGCGGTTTGCTTCCAAGAAAAGATTGCCGTACGTCGTCCAACATATATTCACCAATCCTCCCACCCCAACCTGAGAAAGAAAAGTGCAATGGATTGGGGGAAATGAGATTAGTTCCTTGAAACTCTCACAAACCAAACAAAAAAGTTTACAAATAATGGTAAAGAATGAGAGATAGAGTGTTCATGTACCTAGTGGAAACTTATGTACCTCTTCCTGAACGACCTGGAATCCTGACTGTTTCTGCCACCCCGCAAGCTTATTGCCCGGAGTGAGGTCCTGCCCCTGAGATTCAATAAACTTTGCTACTAAACAATTTACAGGTACGACGTTCGTCAAAAGCTGGCTTCGGAGCATTAAACCAAAGTGAAAAGCTCAACTCACATTTATAGTTGAATTTCAAGATTTCTGGGTCCGGTGGATCACTTGGCCCGTCCGAATGTTCACGGCCTATGTCTATCGTTTGGATATACCCGCCCGGTTTAAGCACTCGGAAGATATCACCTATCACAATTGGCCATTCTTCGCACGTCCATGCTACAACGAGATAAATAATTAATTTATACATTACCGCCACAACTAAATAAAATATCGCTTATCCCATTCTGCCTTACCGAATGTTGTGAGCCTCATTTGCACCTATAAAGAGGACGGAGTGAGAAGGAACGTTCCACCAAGTAATATTCAAAGATCATAACCCAAAGAAAAAATTTTACCAAATCAAAGGTCCCTGCTTCGAACGGCAAACCATCAAGGACGTCCGCCTGCACAAATGAGACATTGGGGGGCATGATCATCTCTAGAGAGAAGAAGAAACTTCATCAACTTAAGAACCTATAACGTCCCCGACCAAACCGTGCAGTTCAATAACAACCACACTTACCTGGAAACATGCCATTTATGTCGATGCCCACCCAATCCGCCTCGGGATAGTCCGTGGCTGCATCCTATGGGGTACAATTATTTGTGGGAATTTCTACCACGGGCCCACCAAACTAAAAACTGGCTGACGCCTTTGCTTACCAGAACCCATGTGCCTGGACCGCAGCCGACGTCGAGGATACGCGCCCCCTCGCGTATGCAATGCTTGGCGCTTGACATGACACTTCTGTCGATTGTAAATCATAATTAACATGGATGAGACAATTATACAAATCTCTGACCGAGCTTATTCAGTTAATTTGAGAAATAAGCGCACTAACCCGCCAAACTCCTCCTTTAGCACAAAGTTCAACTGATGTAGCCTGGCAAACGGAGGCTCGAACCCGTTAGTTAAACAGCAGCAAAGATACGCCATCAAGGATAACTATGCTCGAGCTCGGCCTAATTACCTGTCAATCTCCTGATCATCTATTGGAATCCAGTATTGCGCACTTTGGTTGGACGACGCACTGGAGGAATTCTCGCTCTTCTCGCTCTGCTCACACTGTTGCTGTGTTTTGTATGGGTGATTGACGCGATTGATGCTAGTGTTGGAGAGATATCTGCGCTTAATTTTGGACTGGCCCTGACCCATGGTGACGACTGTAAACTGGGATAGGTTGCGAAGAGATAAAAAAGTGGGCGCATAACCCGCGAGACCCGTGCCCTTTATATGTAACCCTGGATGTACGAGCTTTGGATACACAAATTCATAGCAATGTCACTCATGCACACAACGGGCTGGATCGCTCTGGACCCAAGTGTCCTCGTGGGCTCCCTACACACATAACTGTCTTCCGGATTTTCCTTTCGTTGCGGTCCCCGACTTCGTGTACAAGTGGAGGATCTATCTTGTGCCTTTTCAGGTTCGCTGGTACATGTACGACCCCGCGTCCGGATACGCTTGGCTAAGGTAACCAATTGGGTGTGTTTATTTATTTTACAGGTCAGCACACCTCCATTCTTTCTTATATGACACCTCTTAACCCTTTTTAGACTCATATCGCATTCCATCCTTCTTTTTCCTGTGTACATATTATACGCTCCGAAAGTGGCGAAGAGGCTTATGTGTAAAATTAAAGTACATGCTGGTGAACGATCATTACCACTCCCGTCGAATTGTGGATCAATGAAAATTGCGGAGACCAGGAATAAGTAACCATTCTGAATTCATTCACCGAGGACTTTGGACTACATAATTCTGTTTTCAATTTCCCCTCCTATTCTTTGAATTTATTCTAACGTGCGAACCGCCAGACTTTGTTGAGTCAGCGCCTCCTATCGAAAGGAGTTAATCATATACTTTCCGGCTAGTTAAGCTGCCTTTTGAAGTTAGAAACCTGGATAGTTTTTTCTGGATTGACTCGCGGCTGCACGCCAAGAGGTACAATGTATCCGCCAATTCGGCATCATGGCCCCGAAATATATAGCACTGATTCCAGTGGCCACAAACGCAATCTGATAAAGTTTGTGTGTAAAAGCTTCGAGTGCCGTTTTAGTTACTGATTACACGATATGCATCTGAAATTTGATCATGCGACTCGCTGAAGGCCGAAGGGCTAGAAGGGCCACTATATAAAAACAACATATATATATATTTTAACAACGTACAATCACGAAGAACGATGCAAAATTTGAGAAAGTAGATGTCTTCTGATCTGGTTGATCAAAATCATAGCTTGCTTTTCTGTTTTGAAGAAGGGGATGGCTTCAAGAAAGCGTCCAAATGTGTGTAGCACGGAATCAACATTGGGCAATTCGTCTTGTGCAACCATGCTCAATTATTCAAACATGCACGGGGCCCAAAAATTCACGTTTGACGTCGTAGAGAAGTGGTGTCTTGTGAATCCCATGTCTCAGTTACGTAAAAGCAATAGTCAATTTTAAAAAGAAAAAAGAAAAGGGGTTCTCGAGTCAAGCCGAACTCTCTTTGTTACTTAAAGCAAAAAAGCATATATCATCATTAAATATTAATTAATTAATTACTTGAAAAATTAAGTTCACTGCCGGCTTGCATGCTCCGTTTGTGGATTACGCAGCTCGCAGTGGGCTACAAGGGCAGTTAAAAGCAACACCTTTGAGTGAATCAAATACTATGGTATATAAATTAATTATATTATAAAAATGAACAGTATAAACAGAGTTATTAATTAAGCCTCAAAAGTGTCTATGACCCTTGAAATGAATCCGACTCTTGAACGTTTCTGACACTTTTGAGTGCATATCATTTGTAAGCATTGCACGATACAATCAATGCTGATAAAACGTGTACAACAACATCGGGTCAAGTTCAACCCGCCAAATCGAATACCGTATTCTTCCGACATTAGTGGGTACCATTTGAGAGGGGTATAAAAGTGGTACTAATTGTAGTTCGGAGTTATTGACCGAAAATTGGATTGGGGGGTAATCCATTTCTTCGTTAAAAAAGAGGGGGGTACTAATGCCGGGAGAATACGGTACTTTTTTTTTTTTTTTTTTTTTCCACAACTTAATTAATGTGGCTGAAATCCAAATTTGAAAATATTCCGTGGGCCGTTACAAATCAGGACGCTATGGTACCCGATATATCCCACGAAGTAACAAATCGGGACAAACACACAAAAAAAGACGATGTCTTCCCGTCCAGCCTTTTGAACAAATCCTAAGCTTTGACTTATTAGAGTCAACACCCACTACATCCCTTCCTTCTGCATCTCACCATGACAAGGCTCATGCAACGCTACTCTAAAGGTATATTCATTTGTGATAGAATGAGTGAGTGAAATGAACAAGTCTGCGGGCCTTCTAATCACAGCAAGCGAGATAGTGGGCTTTGCGAAGTAAAATGTTTTTTTTTTTTTTTTTTTTTTTTTTTTTTTTTTTTTTTTACAAATATTAGGTATATAATGGATGCGACGATATATTACTTAGAATATAGTTGAATTTGAATTTAGTCATTCGAAAATGGTGTCCAAAGTTGGTCATAGGATAAATTGTTGAGAGCTTCTACAATCCTTGATACTGGTGTATTGATAAATTGGAATAATATGAAGAAGTTGGAGGTTGTGTTGATGACGTGTATTTTGGTGTTGTATTATCTGATTATCAGTGTTCATAGTGTATAATAATAATAATAAAAGTGACTACTATCCAGTTTAAATATACATTGTCTTATAATTAAGATTATTAATTATTAAGTCTGAGATAAATACTTTTTTTTTTTTTTTTATCAAATAATGATTAACTTAATTTGAATTCAAAATATATATATTAATATACTATTCTGTTTAAAAGGTAAAAAGCTAACTTTGGATAAATATATTGGAACTATAAAGTATCTCTTTACTATTTATAAGACTGAAAAACCTTCTTAATATAATTAATTATAATAATATAATTTATAAAGCAGCTGAGAGAGATTTCTAAGTAGCTAATGTTGAAGATCAGTGATCATTGCATGTATATCTGATGCTGCAGCATAATCAAGATCACCTGATATGTAATCAATCTATAGTATTAAATAAACTATATTGGACCTGTGTGTAAATATGGAAGACTTATACCTATATGCTCTTTACTCTCTTACAACCTCTTTATATTGACCCCTTGTTATAGTTTAGTAAAATATTGTAACAACTAAAAGAAATTCAGTAATTAAACTCAAAATATAGTTTATTTTATATTTTGTAATATATAAGTCTACTACAATAGTTACTGTAAAATAATAGTTACTGCAGAATGATAGTAATAATAATAGTTTATATAGTATAAGTTATAGCTTCAAATTTTCAGTTATATAAAATCTACTAAAATTATATTATTATTTAATATTATATTAGGAAAATATTTTTAGTTTGCAAATAGTATTACTTTATTTATAAATAGTATTTATTAAGATCTATAAACAAATAGCTACAAGCATGAATATTAGTTGTAAACTATGAACTATTTTTGATAAACACCTCATGAACTACTCTAGAACTACCTATAAACTATCTAGAAGAACAGTAGAACAAAAAGAATAAACTACTTTAGAACAGACTATGAGCATAAATGCTAGTCAAGGACTATAAACTGAAAAATATTTTCCTAATATAAATAGTTAATATGTTTATATAGTATGAGCTAGAAAAGTTAATTATAGCAAAATTTACATTATATTTTATTATAAAAATATATTTTATTATAAAATATGAGGTGAGACCTGTGCCTTCAGCATGGGAAGTATAATAAATAAATTTAATAAATAAATAAATATAATATTGCTCTCAAAGTTGGTGCAATTTTTCCTCTTAAAGTTGGTGCCCGTAAATCGCGATTTTTCCTCTTAAAGTTGGTACCCATAAAACACGATTTTTCTTCTCAAAGTTGGTGCCTGTAAATAGCAATTTCTCCTCTCAAAGTTGGTGCCCGTAAATCGTATGATTTTTCCTCTCAAAGTTGGTGCGATTTTTCCTCTTAAAATTGGTGCCCATAAATCGTGATTTTTCCTCTCAAAGCTGGTAGCCATAAATCACGATTTTTCTTCTCAAAGTTGGTGCCCATAAATTGCAATTTCTCCTCTCCAAGTTGGTGCCCGTAAATCGCGATTTTTCTTTTTAAAGTTGGTGCCCGTAAATCGCGATTTTTCCTCTCAAAGTTGGTACCCATAAATCACGATTTTTCTTAAAGTTGGCGCCCATAAATTGCAATTTCTCCTCTCAAAGTTGGTGCCCGTAAATCGCGATTTTTCCTCTCAAAGTTGGTACAATTTTTCTTCTCAAAGCCCTGAAATGGATAAATAAATCGCATGAATGCGAATTATTTATCCTTTTCAGGACGCGATTTATTTATCCATTTTAGGACGCGATTTATTTTCCATTTCAGGACGCGATTTATCCATTTCAGGATGCAATTTATTCATTTGTCAAATCGCGAAATTGCAAAATTGTGAAAATTGCGAAAATCGCAAAATATTTGCCAACTTTAAGAGCAATTTGCTAAAGCTTGGTTAGGAAAATGAAAAATCTGTCTGATAGCTTCATAGCCAGATGTCTTTTAAACATTTATACATGTTAAATATACCAAGTACATTTGTGTTTAAAAAGTAGATACACTTTGCAAATGGCTGGTACACTCATGAGTTTCTCCAAACTGACCTAAGCTTCCTATAATAAAACTGGTATAAGCATGTGTGGGTACTTTAGAAGATTCCAATAGTACACTTTTCAAGGGTAAAAATCATGTTTAAAATGGTGAAAAGGGGGGAAAAAACTGCAATCCATGTGATCCTGAGACTAAACTCACAAAAAATTATATTTTTTTATATATATAGATTTTTTTAAAAAAAAATTATCAATATATATCTCTGAGTAATATATTGTAATATCAAATACAATAAAAAACAATAAATATTGAGTGAGATAATGAGGATGAGGGTGCTGATCTATTTTCATTTTGAAGCTGTTCTGAGGCTTTTACATATATAATTAATGAGAAGACAACAATTTCAACTGCTTTTTATTGAAGCAAAATATCAAGCTATTTATATAGAATAATAATATAGAATAGTAGAACAAATAGCCAGGTACAAAGTGCAAATACTATTATAGAAAATAAAAGAAAAGAAAGAAAGCAGAGGATTTAAGCTTAAATATCTGAAAATACAAGAGTTAGGATAGAAAATAACATCTAGAGAGCTGTGTAATTCAAGAAGTTATTTTATTCATATATTACTAACATATATAGTATATAATACTAAGGTTTGGCAAAGTCACATATTCTATGATAAAAAACTAGAATTCTATAAATTTATTACTATATCTGGTTACAGGCTAAGAAAGGCTTATCTTCAAATCTTACAGATAGAGTTGTTATTTGAGTTTTGACTGATATTTCTCAATCTTGCTTTCATATACTACTATTGCTAAGATAAGGTCATCATTATATCATAACTAAATGTTCTGTCCTTTTATTCTATATAAAGTATAGACCCTCCTACTTAGACTATAGCTTGGCTAATTATAAAGATTATATAATGCTTTTATAGAGTAAGACTTCATTAGAAAAATAGTTAATTAATTTATAAACTATTTTACTAAGAGCTGTAAACTATTTTACTAAGAGTTATAAACAAAATAGCCATAGATACAGATGCTAGTTATAGACTATAAACTATTATTAGTGAACAGCTATAAACTACCCTAGAACTTCACTAGAATAATATTATAAACTATGAACACCTCTAAAACAATATTGCAAATTATGAACTAGCTAGAACAGCTTGCAAACAGCTTAAGAATAGCCTAAAAGTATAGATGCTAGTTATAGACTATAAACTGAAAATAGTTTCCTAATATTGGTTCTCAATCTGTAGTAATACTATATTGGCTTTCTTATCTTGGTTCATACATTATCATTTCTAAGCTTTCAATAAAGATAGCTACTTTGTATTATATAAGTTAGAGTTTAGTAATATCATATAAGATATATACCTAGAGTTAATCATTGTAGATCCTAGAGTTTTATGTTAAGTGATGAAATTCATAGCTAGACTTTCTCTTATAGATAAGCTTAAAAGAGCTGAACTCTATTAATTTTATCAAATTGTTTATACAGTGAAGAGGACACTATCTAAATAATAGTTTTACATATCTTCTTAACTAATAATCTTAGTAAGGATATTCTTGACCATTTAGTTAGTTTATTCTATCTATTTATTTCTTTAGAGGTGATAGACTGTTATCTAAATATATTTGATATAGTATATCTATTCTAACTCTTATATTAATTCATTGAGGAATTTGATACTATAGTCATTTGTGATTTTCTTAGATACCTTATATCTGCAGATGATATCTATATGCAAGAACTTAATAACCATTTGTGCATTAGTATTCTTGATAGTATCTGCCTTGATATACTTAGTAAAAAAATCTACTAATAAAATAATATATCTCTTTCTTATTAGTATGATAGATATTAAACTTATAATGTTAATACTAATATGTGAAAATGGTTTAGCTCAAATCATTGCTGATCTCACTTCTAATATATTCTTTACTTATACTTATTTTGACATATATTATATCATTATACATATATTAGGAAACTATTTTCAGTTTGTAGTCTATAACTAGCATCTATGCTCATAGGCTGTTTGTAGGCTATTTATAGGCTGTTCTAGCCAGTTCATGGTTTGCAATATTGTTCTAGTAGAGTTCTAGGGTAGTTTGTAACTGTTCATAGCTGTTCACTAATAATAGTTCATAGTTTATGACTAGCATTTATATTCATAGCTATTTTGTTTATAGCTCTTAGTAAAATAGTTCACAGCTCTTAGTAAAATAGTTTGTAGATTAATTAACCATTTTTCTGATATACTTCACTATATTATCTTGTATTGCTGGCCACTACATATAGCCTTGTAGTCTATAGTATATGTTTGTCTAACCTATGTAGCTAATGAGATAATAGTTATATACTAGCTTGATAATGTTATTCATTCTTCCTTCTCATATAACTAGTACTAGTGTTTCACATCTCTTGCAATAAAGTATTATCTCTTCCAACTTATACTACTTCTCCATTATCATCAATATATTCTTTGTTTACTTATCTATATCTTCTCTTACTTTATATATTACTAACTAAACTACAAGATCATAGTATAGTGTTTGATTCATTAAGGTAGTATACTGCCTTAGGTACTGTACAGGGTCTTTAAGAGTATATCTATATTTTGATATTTGCTCCCTTTATGATATAGGATCTTGATATTATACTCTTGTAAGGTAACTATCTAACAAATATATATTCTATACAAATTCTTCATATTGAAAAACCACTTAAGCATGCTATAGTCAGTAATAACTTTAAAATATTGATTAATCAAATAGTACCTTAGCTTCTTGATGGCTCAGACTATTGCCAAGTATTTAAGCTTTGTTAGGCTATAGTCTTATTTCATCCTAGATATTACTCAACTTTGATAGAGAATAACTCTTTCTCATTCTTAGTTATTATCTTGGGATAGGACTATACTAAGTTCTATAGAGCATGTGTCTATGTATATGTAAAATATTTTGCTCTAGTTAAATTGTACTAAAACTGGCTCTAAACAAAGTGTAAACTTAATTATATCAAAAGCTTATTATTGCTCATCATACTAATTGAACTGAAGATTCTTGTATAGTAATTGGTTAAGAGGAGTGGTAATCTCTATAAAGTCTTAAATAAACTATTGATAATATATAGCTAAACCTAGAAAGGCTCTAGTCATTATTTGGTCAGTAGATCGAAAAAACTTAGTGATGGTAATAATCTTCTTTGAGTTAGTCCTTAGACCATTCTTGTTAATAATAAAGTTTAGAATTTAGATATAGTCGATTATAAATATATACTTGCTTGGCTTTAAGAAAAGGCTTTTCTATTATAGTCTAAGTAAGACCTTCTGTAGGATTACTAGATAAACTTCAAATGTTTTTATATAGATTATTATGCTATTGATATAAACTAAAAGACTTTTTCTAACCAGATCTCTGAATATTTCATTTATTATTTGCTAGAATATAGTAGAAGCATTATATAGTCTAAAGGGCATTCTTAGATATTCTTATTATTCTTCTATTATAATATAGACTATCTGTTTAATAGCTTAGGGTGTGATATTAGGAAACTATTTTCAGTTTATAGTCTATGACTAGCATCCATACTCATAGGCTGTTTACAGGCTGTTCATAGACTGTTCGAGCTAGTTTATAGTTTGCAATATTGTTCTAGTAGAGTTCTAGAGTAGTTTGTAGCTGTTCATAGCTGTTTACCAATAATAGTTTATAGTTTATAATTAGTATCTATATTTATAGCTATTTTGTTTATAGCTCTTAGTAAAATAGTTTACAGCTCTTAGTAAAATAGTTCATGAATTAATTAACTATTTTTCTAATAGAAACTAATCTAGAAAAATCTAGAAAATAGATTGATTATAGATAGCTATTTTACTCCAGATGCCAGTATACTAAAGATGTTATCAATCAGAGATAGAGAGAAGATATCTTTTCTTATAATATTATTCAATAGCTAGAAATCATAATATTACTAGAGGGTAAAGATACTAGGCTTAGCTTCTTTCTTTAATACAAGGATAAATGAAAAGCTCTATAAGCTGTATGATTGCTATTGTGATGGACTAAAATATATTAATAGCAAAATACTTTGGTATTGAGCAAGTATAGAAAATATATTTTAAAGGTCTTAGTGGGTTATGTGGTAGTGACTTAAAAGGGGGTATTGTGTTTGTATAAGTGTTAACTGACAAGAATTAAGTGCAATTAATTGAATAAAATACATATCTATCTTGAAACTATCCTAATTGCTTACTCCTTGAGTAAGGCTTTAGTATCTCTTAGGTTGTCTGTTATAAGCTTCCTTAGCTTGTTGTAGTCTGAATTTTTATTGTTAATTATAAGTGGAGTATTTATAAGAAATTACAAGATACTATACAGGTAGCTATCTAGATTACTACTCGAATTTCTAATTGGCTTAGCTAAATATAAGATATAAATTAATTAACTAAGATATAATAAAATAATATATCAGGTTATAATATAATTATATATCTCAATAATACTAAGGTTTTTAGTAATACTAAAGGTCTTAGTAATGCTAAAGGTCTTAGTAATGCTAAAGGTCTTAGTAATGCTAAAGATCTTAGTAATGCTAAAGATCTTAGTAATATTAAAAGTTATATAACTATGATCTTACATGATCAAAATTAGTGTTGTTACTAAATGTTCTATTATATCTCTTTCCTTTCTCTAAGTTAGACTTTAAGATACAGTTCTAACTTAGAGAAAATCTCTTTGTAACTGTTTTATCTCTTCTTCTAACTTCTTTATATCATTCTGTATAAGTTGATGTAGTTGGGATATACTGCATCAGAAATAGTTCAAAGCACTAGGCTTGTATTTGAATAGTTGATAGATTTGTTCAGCTATCCTGGTAGCATAGAAAGAGAGTGCTCCTTTGAGAGCTTGTTGGCAGACCTCCTTATCCTTCTAATTCTAGATGTATTTAACTTCTTCTTCCCAGAGTTGTATGATTTGGTAATACTCCTTCTATTTACTAATTCACACCAGATGTTGTCTTCTTTGGATATTATATATAATTGTTCAGATCTTTTGTAAGGTCAATCTTTCTATCTTTTTAAGATCCTCCAAGGGTTCTATATATTGATATATCTTGATCAGACTGACTCAAACTTTATAAAAGTTATTCCAGTAGGGTATGATATTTCTTGAGGTGGTTTTGGTAAATGGTGTAGGGTAGGATCATTCCTGTCATTTTTTGTAATTGATATATAGTTTCTTTTATACTTATAATATAGTATAGTTCTTCCCATTTTAAGTTCAATTTTGCTGACCATAAAGACTTTACTATATTCTAGTATAGTAAGACCTAGTCACCAATCTTCAACTTTTCAGTCTCCTTATGTTTCTTATTATAATTCTTCTTTTGGTGATTTTGTGCAATAGCGATAAATTCCCTTACCTTGTTTCAGATGTCATATAATTCTCAAATTTCCTTTGTCACATAGTGTTCTATTTGTATTTCCCAGGGGGTGTAGCTGAGTTCTGGGGTATTCATTACTTAGTCTACCAGCTGATAAGCTTTTCTTCTATAAACAAGCTCAAAAAGGATAAACTTTATTGTTTTATATTTCATTGTCCATAGTACAAATAAGATAGAAGGTAGATACAAGTCTTAATCTCCTCTTTGTAATTGTACTACTTTGGTAATTGTGTTCTTAATAGTTTGATTTATTTGTTCAGTAAGTCTATTTTTTTGAGAATAGTAGGTAGTAGTCTTTATCTGGCAGATCCCAAAGTATTGTATTAATATCTGTATAAATTCATTAATGAATTTGGTCCCTTAATTAGAGATCATTTTATAAGATATCTTATAGTAGTAGATAATATCTTTGTAGATAAAGGATACAATGTTAAAGGCATCTGCAAAGAGCAAGGCTCTTGCTTCAGAGTACTTGATTAGGTAATCCACTGCTACTATAATATATCAATTTCCTCTAAGTATTCTTAGTAGCAGTCTAACAATGTCTATTTCAATATATTTAAAGGGCCCTCCAGATATAATCAGTTATAAGGCTTTGATTTCCTTTTCTTAGCACCTCTTCTGGTAAGTGTTATATCTCCTGATATATCCTTTAATATCTTTATATATATTCTTCCAATAATATTTTTCTAATAATCACTGATATATGTTGTCTATATCCATGTATCCTGCAAGTTGATAATCATAGGAGGCCTGAAGTACTATCTGCTTTTTGTATTTAGGAACTACAAGTCATATCTGTTCTTTATGTTGTTAGTAAAGTATATTATTCTTGATAAAATAGTTATGTACCATTGTCCATATAAGCTATTAATTGTTTTTATTCATTATCTCAGTAAAGGTTAGATTACTGAGATAATTCAAATATCTGTTATAGAGTTTAGTATCCATTGGATAGGTATATTCTTTTTAGTTTGGGGTGTCTATCTTGGATAAATTAGAGTAGGCATAAGAGGGTGTCTACATTCTGATAATTTTGTTCTTTTCTGTATTACATTATAAAATTATACTCCTGCAGTATAGTTAACTATCATGTATATATTCTTGTCAGATTCAGTTTATTCCAGAGTTATTTGAGAGCTAAGTAGTTTGTTATTAGTATAAATTGCTTTCCAATTAGGAAGTGGTAAAAGTGTTGTACTGTTTAAACAACTACTATACATTCTAACTAGGTGGCTCTATAAGAAGGTTCCACTCTATGAGTAGCTTGTCTTATATAAGCAATCACATGTTCTCTATCTTTGTTGTCTTGTACTAAAATTGCTTCAAGTTTAAATGACAATATATTTATATATAACTTGAACACTTTTGTAAGATCTAACTTTACTATTACTGGTGCATGGGTAAGTGCTTCCTTGATTAAACTAAAGGTAGTTTATATAGCTGATGTCTATTCCTATGCTCTTCCCTTTCTTTGTAACATATGCAAGGATATGGCAATTTTGGAGTATCCAGAGATAAACCTTTTATAGAACTGGACTAGTCCTAAAAATCCTCATAAGGTTATCTTATTTTACAGAGTTAGAAAGGCTTTGATGATTTTGATCTTCTTTAGATCTAGGTAGATTTCTCCTCCATTGATTATAAATCTAAGGTATTTAATTTTCTTCTATCTAAAGTAGCATTTTGTTAGCTTGATCTTTAATCTGTATTTTCTAAGTTATTCAAATACTTCCTTTAGGGTTACTATGTATTTTGTGAAGGTTTCAGCATAGATATTAATATCATTGATATATATAATTACTTTATATCCAATCAGATCATAGAAGATCTTGTTTATTACAGCTTAGAAGGTGGTAGATATATTGTAGAGTCCAAAGGACATCCTTGTAAATTCATACTATTCAAATGGTATAACAAATGCTGATTTCTCCTATGCTTCTAGTGTTATTCTGATTTGGTTATATCCTACCTATAGATCAAGGGTTGAGTAGATTTGTACCTTCTTTAACATATTCTATAAGTCTTCTAAGTGCAGAATTAGATACATATGTTTCTTAGTAACTGTGTTTAACTTGTGGTAGTCAATAACTATTTTTTGTCTATCTTTCTTTGGTACTATACTGATAGACAATGCCCAGGGGCTCTTTAATTATATAATCACTCTTAACTCTAATAATTCTTAAACATGCTTATGCACAAAGTTATGATAGTTGGCTGATAGTCTGTAAGATACTTGCTTAATTGGTTTGGCATCTCTTGTGTTGATGTAGTGAGTAAAGAAGACTTAGTCTAGAAGATCCTTAAAGCTAATTGTGATAATATTCTCATACTTCTTCAGTAGGTCTTGTAACTGCTTTTTCTGATTTGGTAATAGGTTTTTATTGAGAGAGTAGATATACTTCTTGGTATTCTCCTGATCATCCAGTCTTTCTATTATCTGTTGAAATTTGATCTTCGAATGTGTGTTTGGAGTAAAGAGCGCTCTGGCTAATAAAGCCAATATGCGTGTATTTATTAATGCTAAATTATGATTGGTCGATACAAACAAAGATCGTCTAAGCCACAATTGAGTGACGTATGATCGATCGTTGATGCATTGATCATTGATAGGAGAGATATAATAAGCTAATAATTACAATACGTGGCAGCAGAAAATGTAGCCACCACTGCAGCATTAGCTACCGCTTATTGGGATGTTACAAGAGCCTAGTTAGAGGAGAAGTACTTTACCAAACAGAAGCAAGAATCAATCAAGGAACAGCTATTCAATATGAAGATGTCAATTAATCAGTGCTCGGAAGACTGGGTTACTACCATCGATCAGTATATGCAACTCTGTGGAGAAACCAGCTCAGTTGTATAAGAAATGGTGTTCATGAACAGCTTACCCGCAGATCTCCAACACTATATCAAGAGGTTTGGCCCTTGAAGAATAGATAAGAAAGTCAGGATGGCACAGGCCTTTTGGGATACCGAAGCAGGACATTTGGTATCCCTATATGACAAGTTACTATAAGATCTATGCAGGAAATTCAGCACTGGAATATCTGTAGTTCAAATGGTATCTGCATCAGCCAAACCACTCGAAGAGAATACCATTAAACTGACAGTCATAGCAAAAACAGGAAAGACAACTCATAAAGATAAAATGGAAAAGATTACCAAGATGTTCTCAGAAATGACAGCACATATAGCTGATCTTGAAGCCAAGGTAATCCGCCAAAATAAGCAACCAAGAGGAACCTTTGTTATTGAAGAATACAATAGGACCGAGATGAATTGCTTCCTCTATAGAAGACGTGGTCACTAAGGATTGTCGAACTAGAAGTTGGAAGAAAGGACGGGAGAGAGAAGAAGAAAAGAAGACTGACCATGCCAATGTAGTGCAAGAAATCGAAAAAGAAGATGAGGAATTTAGCAAAGAATACCTCGAAGCCTACCCTGTTAAAACAGTTAACTGCACTGCTACTAGGAAGACTCCCTATCTAAGAAAGAAACCAACTCAAGAACCTGAGGTTATCATTGAGAAACCTAAGAAGCCAATACAAAGGCAACAGCTGAATGAAGACCAATAGGACAAAGCCTTCAAACAAATAATACAACCTGGCAAGATAATTACATTAACTACTAGAGATGAAGAAATGACGGAGCAGGAAGAAAACAAGGAAAAGAAGCCTAAGAGGGTTAGAGAATTTGAATATAACTTATGGCAAGACATTGCTAGTCAAAAGGTCAACATTACCTTTAAACAACTCTTCCAGATCGCACCATCAATGAAGTAAAAGGTGAAGACACAGATTACCAAAACCAAACTGACTATCCAGTTTGAGGAAGTCAATACCACCAAAGAATAAGAGGAGCAAACCTATACCTCATCTGCCTATGCACAATGTAACATTGGAGGATTAGCATGCTCGGTTATTATTAACACTGGAGCAGGAGTTAGTATCATCACCAAGCATTTCCTAGACTGCCTAGGATGGGATATTGATGAACCCGCCACCTCTACCCTAGTTGTTGCAAGTGGAAAGAGCAGCATACCCTTAGGAGTACTCTAAGAAGTACTGGTCCAGTTTGGAATAGAAATAATTCCCATTAGAATGGTCATCACTGATGCACAATCCTACAATGCTGTCTTGGGCAACAGCTGATTAAAGAAAGCTAAAGCCAGAATTGACTTAGATACACAAAGGTTAATCTTTATCAACTATAGAAGAAAGTTCAGCATACCTCTGGATATTCAGAAAGGAGTAGTACTGAAACTCACCCAGAGACCGAAAGACGAAAGCGACACAGATAAAGAAATAACCCCCAGACAGGTGCACCTCAACTTAGTAGAAGAAGAAGAAGCTAATATAGTAATCCATAGTGAATATCACCGCCTGACGCCTCTGGAGAAAAACCAGTTAATTGAGTACAACATAAG
>RBNK01001231.1:0-16729 GCA_003990785.1 Endogone sp. FLAS-F59071 | reverse complement strand
CACCCCATCCAAGGCCACCGATCCCGGCCTGACCGCTATTGCCTCCAATGTCCAGACCGCAAAGCGCAGGTATCCGGGAAAGTCGGCAGAACTCGTGCGTACCACTACTCTGTTGCCAGGCACCCACGACGAGCGAACAGATTTGGAAGACTGGCGCTGCATGCTTGAGAGTGCAGGCGTACGGAAGGAGTGTATGTATCATTTGAAATTTCATGTCCTTTTTTTCAAGTTTGATTTCCTGTATTCGCTCATTGAACCAGTCCTTTTTCTTTTTTTTCTTTTTTTTTTTTTATTTTATTTTATGCTGCCTATACCAATTAAAAAGGGGATGACATGATAGAGAGTTGCTCGATACTAGAGAGAGTTGGCAAGAGCACCTTCATCACAAGAACTATATTCAAGACAAGTTGGCGGTCGAGGTAATTTCACACAGAGAGAGCCCTTGTTAAGGTTTTTATCTTTACTTTATTTTTTGTTAATTTTCTTGAACTCTTTCTGTGACGCAAACCACAATTGTGCATTTCTCTAGTCCCAGAGATCTTGTCCTTATCGAAACCACCCTACGAAACGAGAATACCGTACTACACATCGCCACCTCCCTACCACAAAGCAAAGACCTGCCCAAATACCTTCGGCCGACGAGCCCTTACGTGCGCGCTCGTCTTGACCTCGGTGCGTACTGCGTTCAAATCATCCCAAACGAGACGCCACTAGACGACGCAGTTTCCATTCCGCTCTCGACCTCTTCATCCCAGCAGGGTCACAGCCTGCGCGTCGCCTTCTATTATCAGTTTGATCTGAAAAGCTGGACGGTTAATTCGTCCATCTCGCTGACCACGCATGTTCCGCAGTGCATCGCTGCTGTGCACACGTACTTGCTGCGGCACGGCCGGCCGCCGCACCTTGCACGTCACGGAAACAGAATCCAAATCGAGAATGACGAGTACGACGCCGATAATGGACTGTACGACCTCCGTTACTCTGTCCTCGAGGGCCGAGACGAGGATGAAGACGACACCGCCGGCAGTGCTCGCAGGGATGTCCCCACAGCGAGATCGAGCGGATACGATTCTGCCACGAGCGGAATCCGCCAACGCGAAGTCAGCACCGACGACACTGTAACGGGGACGACTACTGTGCTCTCCTCCTCCCCTCCTTCCTCGAGTTCCCTTTTCACCACCGCAGCCTTACTCGGCAACGAATCACCCCCGATCCCGACCCCACCGCCCTCTACCAAAGGCCACCACGACGACGCCTTCCGCCAGACATCCGTAGATGTCGAAATCGACGGCGAGCGATGGGCTGCCGGCGTCGATGTGCGTATCACAGTCTTGGTCAACGATCGTGCGAGCGAGGCGTACACGCGCGAGTGTGTTGATTGCTTCAGATACATGAATACACAAAGATTTATTGTGCGGCTGAGGCATCCGTCCACGGTAGCGGCGCCGTCGTCTGTGCCCATGCTGTCCACCAAGAGCGGGGGAAGGGAGGAGGAACTGGTGGGCGTGAGGCTCAAGATTGATAGAGTGCCTCGCGCTGCGGCGGCGACTGCGGAGGTGGCGGCAACGGCGGCGACGGTGACAGCGGGGGAAGTGGAAGAGGCGGATGGAGTGAGAAAGAGCACGTTGATCGTAAATGGGCAACCGAGGCAGACGGAGGAGTATCCAATGTTTGAAGATCCAGAACAAGAGTTCATGGGCGACGAATACGCAGAGGAGGTCAATGAGGTGGATGAGGAAATTAGAGAGCAAGAGGCGCGGGAGAATGAAGAGAAGCGGAGGCAGAGAGAAGGAATTAAAATGAATGGTTCGGGAAAGCGAAAAGAGGATGCAGGAAGCAATGACAGTGAGAGCATCAAAAGGTGAGTAGCATCTCCTTGTTAAAATCATATTTTCAGAGGGCGCGGGATACGAGGAAATTTTTTTTTTTTTTTTTTGAGTAGTTAAAGTGAATGCGGATGCGCTATGAATGTTTTATACTTTGCAACACACTTATATATATTTTTTAACCTCGTGCAACAGCGATAAAACGACATCGACATCATCCAACGTTGCCTTACCGTTATCATCTAAACCAGTACCAACGCTTGACTTGATTACGCCAAACCCTTCCGACCCCGATCCCGTCAAGGCAGCGCATGCTCAATTCCTCTCGTTGCTCCGAGAGCCCGCTTCATCGTGGAAGCTGGTGCAACAGACGGGGCCCCTAACCTTGAGTCGGATGGAGATGCCGGACCATGTGATGGGTGTGCTAAAGGGCGAAGGGGTTTATGAAGGATGTAATGTGTGGGATATCAAGGCGGTGGTTGAGGCCTTTGGAGCGCGGAGATCGTGGGATAACATGTTTGATGATGGTGTGGTGTTGGAACAGTTTACTCCTTGGTGCTCGTTAGTTTATACAAAGCTCAAAGGATTTTGGCCTACCAGGTAAGGAAGTCGTCCATTTGATTTGTCGCTACCAAGAAGAAAAAAAAATAAAATAATAATCAACACTTTTTATTTATTTGGTGCATCTGTTCAATCATCAAGCCCACGAGACGCCGTCTCCTTCAACACCACCTATTTTACGACCAATACAGTCCAAATTTTCACAACGTCGACGGATGACGCTTCTCTTTCCCAATCCTTTCCGGACGCTGAAACGGCAGGATATGTGCGCGCACAGGTCGACATTGCCGGCTGGCACGCTGAATCTCCTGTACCGACATCTGTGCACATAATATACGTTATACAGAGCGATCCTAAAGGTTGGATCCCGGCGTACGTTCTCACCACGATGGCGACGCAGGCTCCTGCGGTGTTGGGCACTATGGTCGAATTTATCGAAAAAAGCGGCGCTCCGCCTAATCTGATCGAGCTGTACAACGGGCGAATGAATGGAGTCTTGTACGATCATGAAAGAGGGTCATGGAGGTTGGAATACGTACCGTGTTCGGACGGATCATTTGCGAGGAACCCTCCGGATGTAGTGGCGGCGGCGGCGGCGGGGGCGGCGGCGGAGATTGAGAAAACGGACAATACTGATATAGTACCGGCAGAAGCGAAGGGAAAAGGGAAGGCCCTGCCCAGAGATAATGGCAACTTGAATGATGGTTCTTTAAAGAATAATCGAGATTCGTCTTCCGTGCTATCCTCAACGCCTTCCTCAGTACTAACCGCCGAGATCCGGTTGGATGCACGCAAATGGTCATCGAGCGGCGATTATGAGGTCGTCGTCGATCCCCCTCCGTCTCGCGTGACGGTGACAAAGGGTCGAGCCATTGACCCATTCGGATTGTGGATGCAGATCACCCACGAGCAAGAGGGGGCGCCGCCGTTAGGTGGAAGGGTCTTGGTAATGGTACGCAAGTCGGCACTGAGCGGATGGGGCGTTTCGGTGAACGGGATCCAGACGCCAGTGACTGAAGAGAAAGGCATCCCCACATCTGCGATTGCTGCGAAGCCCTTAATCAAGGTGGATGAGGAGGTGAAAAAGACAAAGAAAGCGTCGCTTGACGTAGCGAAACCAAAACCGAAAGCTAAGGAATCGGCCAGGGTGAAGGTAAAGAATGGCGATAAGATTGAATTAGGAGAAAATGGGAGTCTTTTATTACCAAAAATACCAACAGATGCGAAAAAGGCAAGCGCGAAACCGGCCGCACCCAAGGTACCTCCGGTCAAGTCGGCAAAAGAAGAACCAGTTATCACGCCCAATACTCCCATCGATGCCATCCTCGCCAAACTTGGCAACTCACCCGTACAGCAGGTGCTCTCCGCGCTAGCGCTACTGCGTCGCCTGGATGATCAGCAACATGGCTGGGCACCTGTGTCTGACAAAGGCGGTTTGTCCATCTCCAAGCGGGTAGTCCCGCCAGAGATCCCAGAATACTTTGCGGTAGTCAAGGCTGTGAAGGTGATTGAGAGGTTTTCGTTGGAAGAGGTGGCAGCCGTTGTGACAAACTCTGGGTGTCGAAAGGCGTGGGATGATATGCTGGATGAACGAGAAGTGCTAAAGTATCTTGGAAACGGGTGTGCCGTTGTTAAATCGGGTTTGAAGGCGTGGTTCCCACTCAAGTATGTTTTATACTTTTTTTTTTTTTTTTTTTTTTTTTTTTTTTTTTGAGCAATAAGGATAGGGGGAGATGGGTTTACGATGAACAGTCTATTACTACTTGGGCTTGTTGTGATCCACTGTACGACTCCCTTGGCAAAAACATTATAGCCGTTGAAGATGTATTTTTCTCTTTCTCCATTCTTCCTAGATCTCGTGACTTATTCACTGCAAGCTGTACGGCTCGGGCCTCTGCCAATGCCTCCACAAACTCGCAGCCATCGCGCGTTTTCTTTGTCGAAACCTCCATCTCCGACTACCCGCACCAAGTTCCTCTGACGGATCCTACCGCGAAGCCTCGCGGACGCCTCTATCTTTATGGTTGGATGCTTGAAGCAGTCGATCCGTACACGACGAACCATCAAATTCCATCGACTCGTGTGACCTTTATGGCCTCGTTGGATATGGGCGGCACTATCCCGGGCACCGTTAGCTCACTGGTGACAATTGGAATGCCCAAGGCGATCCAGCAAGTAGAAACCTACCTGAAATCAAAAGGAGCGCCACCGTATCTTACCCTTCCCCCGCAGCTGATCGAACTAAGAGATAGTGATTTGGCAGAAGAGGGCGATGGCGTGATCCCGGCACAAAGGTTTGAAGACGTATACTATGAACTGCCCAAGGCCTCGTCGCACACCGGATATCGAGACGTTGTCAATTCCGAATTCAATCACGACTCGCGTGAATTCAAAGTTGGCCTCAAATTTGACCTCGAGTCGTTGTCGCCATCGGTTAGTACAAACGCTTCCTCAGGACATGTGGGAGTAGCAGCAGCAAACGAGCTATTATTTACATCTGGTGAGGTGCGAGACGCTCAAGAAATTAGGGTCCTTTCGCCGAGCATTAGCACCTCAAGTAGGGCTAAACCGGCGTCAAGTTTGTTTATGGAACGAGGAGGATCCGCACCTGGGCGCTTCTTGACCAACGAGCTCCCCAACGGTGATAAAAAGAATGTCAAGAGTAAGGGCAGTGTGGACAGTGAGGACGATGATTTGGACGAGAAAGTTGTGCTTGAGATTATAGTTGATCTGAAGCGTTATCCTCAAGGTTACGAAATCTTGACTGAAGTGTCGCCTCTCGAAGTTAATGGATCAATCGGTGCTGTCTCTTCGCTATCTTCGGCTTCTTCGTCATCGTTACCATCAAAGCAGCCGTTTTTGTTGCCCCAGGCTGTATCAGTCAAGATCGTGGATATTCCACCGGCGAAATCACACACGTCGTCGCTTTCACCCTCATCTAGCAAGTTCAAGCATTCGATCCACGTGAGCGTCCATCCTTCAGTTCTCAGACGGCTGATTCGGCACCGGCACATCAACCTCCCACAGTCGGACCCTGAAAGTGATACACGAGCAAACGTTGATCAGTCGATAAAGTCTGCACATGATAATGATGGCAGCAAATTGACTGAGCAAGAGAATGAACGTTTTATGCTCGATTTCTTGCTGCTGCCGCTGAACAAGTTGACCAAGAAGGGTGTGCTAGGGGAGGGGGTAGATAAGTGGAACGGAGTAGTCGTAGTCAACGGAGGAGAGATTGAGGCAGCCAAGGGATTGTCGGAGAAGGATCTGGCAGCGCAAACGCAGAAAGACATCAGCACCGAAGGTCAGGGCGGTGTGGTGGCTAAGGCAAAGCGGAGAAAGTGAGTAAAATATATTCTCAAAACTCTTCAACTTTCCCATACCCTGATTATTATTATTTCCAATTAATTTTGTATTGATTTAAACGAACTACTAATTGACACTGGGGGTGGTATTTTTTTGGTCAAACAGTACGCTCGAATCAGAATCTTCGCCCTCGCCGAAATCCAAGTCTCCACGAACGCCGGTAACTTCCTATCCAGGCCTGTCGTGGCTTACCGGAGGCAGGACGGATCTAGATCGGGAAAAGGTACCGAACAATGCCAATGGGGATCAGGGTGCCGATCAGGGCTACGACCTTGACATGGAATCCGTTCGGGAACCTGCACCGTTCCCGCAAAATGAGGTGGGTGAAGATTGGGCACAGACGACGCGGAAGTTGACTTTAGGTTCACAGGTTTGTGTGAATCTCACAGCACGATGGTTGAGTTTTTGGTCACGTTGACATCTGAGCATGACATCTGAGCCTGTGCTAATATAATTATATATATAATTTACAGCAGACCGCCGAGCCTAGATCAAGCCTTGTCCCTAGTCACTCCACCAACCAACGAGATAGCATCAAATTCACTACTCCTACTGGACAAGTGCAAACGTGGCTCGGTACGCTTCAGGATCAAAGAGCTGAAGGACAATATCCGTTCGCGTATCTGCTCGTGATGGGCATATTGTGTCTGCTGCTGGGGATGGTGCTGCGCGCGTGGCTCATCACGCCTTATTGTGGAGTAGGATATTCGACTTCTGCATTGCCAGCTAGGTTTGCACTTGGCGACTCCCGGGGGTATCAGCAGGGATCATTTAGGGAGACGATGTCGATTAAGGGCTTGTGGGGATGGGATTACGTTTTGGTAGCAGCAGCTGAAGGACAATATCCATTCGCGTATCTGCTCGTGATGGGCATATTGTGTCTGCTGCTGGGGATGGTGCTGCGCGCGTGCATCGCGCCTTATTGTAAAGTAGGATATTCGACTTCTGCATTGCCAGCTGGGTTTGCACTTGGCGACTCCCGGGGGTATCAGCAGGGATCATTTAGGGAGATGATGATGATCAAGGGCTTGTGGGGATGGGATTACGTTTTGGTAGCAGCGAAGAGAAAAGGTGGCGAGTGAGGTTTCTTGGGGACACAAAATCACTGCACTGCAGGAACAGTATTACGGACTCTTTTTTAATTCTCTCATTTATCAATATTTTCTTTTTTCCTCGCAATTTTGCTAAATGTACAGTAATGTTAATGTAAGATACTTGCACACGCAATTAGTTATAGCACAGCTTTGGTTGACTTGATGGAGATGGCTAGCCATAGTAGGTCTTGGTTTAGCCCTCTCTGACACATTCAAAGCCTTGAAACATGGGTAAAGTTATGAAGGTTCCATTTAGAGCCGCAACTAGAACGGCGGGAACCAGCCAAACATTTTACCCGGTTCAAGGTCATGTGACATCTGTCAATAAATAAAAATAAAAATAAAAAAATAGCATTTGCCGTCCTCAAAGAAATTCCAAAATTTATATAATTATGTTATTAGTAATATGATATGTACGAACAGTCAAAACTCCATAAATGCATTCCCTCGGGTGTGCATTTAGTGTGATTCACGTGATTATGAGAAAATCGTGTACCATTTGGCGAATATGATTGGCCGCTTTATCAAAGAGGGAAAAAAAAAAAAAAGGCGCCCATCCCGCTGAAGTATGAGTATGAGTGTACGTATAGTCGCTAAGCTTATAAATCACGTAATGCCTTGCAGTTAGCAATAGGTTCCAAGCTCGGGACCGAGCTTCAGCGTACATTTAGGGAGGGTGTGCAATTACGGAGTGTAGGTTTGACTTTAGCTAGTAATAGAAGCAATAGTAGTTAGTATCGTATTATTCGGGATTGGGGTATTGAAAGAGCGGAGGGGTAGACAGCAGCTCCTACGTAATACATTTCTCTGTGTGATGAAGATTAGATTAGGCAATGTAGTTAGCGTTGCATTTGTTAATTTATTTCTTGCACAAACATTGGGGGGTTACTAATGCTAGAATATTGCCTTGCATAGATGAAGTATAGTGGAAAGTGACGTTGCCATAACCACCTACAGCTTACCATGATATGTCTGTGGGGGAATTTAGTATTTGCTTTATTCAATACCTATTTGCATATTTCTCCTTGCGTTGGTTTGAGTTCTCTCCCCATACGGATTGAATACCAGTTTTTTTTTTTTTTTTTTTTAAAAAAAAAAAATAAAATAAAATACAAGATCAATCAAACAGTTCACTTTTCCTCAATTTATCCATTTGTGCTATTTGTAGTTTCGGATAGACCTTAGGAGTGACCAACTGGACTATGAACCAAACTTAGAGTCTATCTTTTGTAATAACGGAGCTTAGTTAAAACGTTGATAACTGAATCGTCCAAAGTAGCCTAGATAATTAGTTCATTGACTCACTGGGTAACGATTGCAGGGAATTTTTTTTTTTCTTAAAAAAGGCCATCCACTGTTCTCTAACTCTCACTTGAGGATAGAGGCCAACTGCAAGTACATCTACTAAATCTTTCTTTTTTTTAAAAAAAAAAAGAAGTAGAAGAAGAAGAAGAAAACGGACAGCTTGAACCTCGAAAACGATTGCTCTTCAAAAATCGCTCACAACGAGCAGTCAATACCTATCGCGACATCACCGCAATGAAGCTCAGTTCAAACCTTGACGTCGTCTTTTTGGTAGTGTTGGCTCTGGCCGTAAATCTCACCTTGGCGACTAAGATTCCCGCATCAACGGCCCCAATTGTCTTTGTCAGCATCGCGCATCCGGGGGAGTTCAACCCGCTCTTTCGTATTGCGCTCGAGCTTGCCAACGTTGCACCCTCTGAGCATATTTTGATCGCGACGACCGAGGAGCGGCGCAAGGTGGTCGAAGACGCGGGTTTGACGTTTGTGAGTCTCGGAAATCACAGCACCAGCATAGGTAAAGACTTAGAAAAACGCATACAAGAATCGTCCAAACATGGGCGTGAGTATCTGGAGTCAGTTGTGGATGCGACCTCGCTGTTGCTAGAGCCACCAATGTATGGTGATTTGTTTAAACCCTTGGTAAAGCTTATTGGCCAGGTGCGGCCAAAACTGATGGTGGTGGATGGCGTAACCGTGATCGGACAGGATATGGCAATTAAGTTCGACATCCGTGAGTATTGATTTTTTTTTTTTTTTTTTTTAATGACTCCAAAGTGGACCACTGTTTCTAATAAATAAATTTCTTGTTTCCCGTTATCCTCTCTCTCGCTCTCAGCATTCGCGATGGTTGTGCCTTACATGCCCACCATAATTCACGAAGAAACCAACCCAATAGTCATGTCAGCTCTTGCCTCAATCACATCGCCGCATCGCGTCACCTTTGCGGACATCCCCAAAATACTTGTTAACAAATATCTCTGGCCTCTTTGGATAAAAAGGGCAATAATCTTCAATGATTTCGGCAAAGACAAGCTCGCGCTGACGGGAAGTATCGATTTTGTTGCGTCCTTGCGTCGGCCTCGTGCGACCCTCGCAACAACCATTTGGGGAATTGAATACCCTTTCCTCCACGGACCCAACTTGCACCTGGTCGGCACGATCATACCTCACGAGATAAAAACTAACAACGGGACGGTGGCAGATGCGACGACTGACACGGTTGTTGAATGGATTGAACAGGACGATCGCGGCGTGATATTGATCTCGCTCGGATCCGCCACTCGTTTGCCATCTAAACAACTAGAAAGCCTCGTCACGGCTCTTATTGAGATTTCGCAAGAGCATAATATCCGCATACTTTGGAAGCTTCCCAAGGATCAGCATGACGAGTTACTTTCATTCGTGCCTCACCACCTCCAGCCTTCGACCTTTTGTATCCTTGCCTGGTTCCCAAACATTTTATCCGCCTTGGCAAACTCCAAGGTCGTGCTCAACATCAATCACGCCGGCTCCAACTCTTTCCACGAGGGTCTTTACTTTGGCAAACCCCAGTTATTACTACCTTACTGGACGGACTGTTACGGTATCACTGACCGCGCAGTAGACGCAGGGGTGGGACTGACGGTAAAAGACACGCGCGGTTTTGGCATGAGCGAGGTGAAGCAGCAGCTAGTCCGACTGCTGACAGACGATTCGTTCCAGAGATCTGCAGCGTTCTGGGGCGCTAAGTTGCGCAGGGCAGGTGGAGCAGAAAGGAGCGCAGCGATCCTACAGGAAGTATTGAGAGATTTGGAGATGGAGCAGGAATACAATATTACTAATGCGGGGGAGGCGATGGTGACCATCGTTGAGGATCCCGCGTACTTGATATGGCTGGTGTGGGTTATGCAGACGCTTTTCATTATTTTGGGATGGAAGATTCTTATGGCGCTATGTAGTTTGGCTATTAGGACGACGAAACTCGTCATTCGTAGAATGCGTCCGACGGTTGTTAACTCTTCCAAGAAAGCAAAGATGATTTGAGGAGAATTTGCAAAGCGCATTCCTATGTATTTATATTGAAATATGTGTTTTTATATTTATTACTTTTGTCTATTTCTATTTTATTAATATCAATTAATTAATTAATTACTGTTATTTTATTATTTTTATTGCAAGATTGGAGGGTGAAGAGAAAAAAATAGCCGGCAGTCGGTGTATTGCCTTTATAAACAATTAAATGAAGAAAGAAAGAAAGAAAGAAAGAAAAGAATAGTAAAAAAAAAAAAAAAAAAAAAAAAAAAAAAAAAAAAAAAAAAAAAAAAAAAAAAAAAAAAAAAAAAAAAAAAAACTGTATTGAAAAGGGTGGTTAACTTTTCAAGAACCTCACATGATCTCCTCGCCAGCCACCCTTAAAAGAGCTCCCTAACTTTCATTTATAACCTTAATCGGAGAAGCGATACAGCGATACACCGAGTATATACCACACAGTCTAAGTCCAACAGCACACCGAGATCCCTCATCATTCCTGCCTTTTGGCAAAAGAGTTTTTTCTTAGTATACTCGAGCGGAATCGGCTTCAATTTCTATTTCCATCTCAGAGCGTCGATGTTTTTATTTCCATCGATGTTTAAGGGCAAGTTCCTTTATTGACAACTGTCTGAACTTTTTAATTATGTATCTCGCTATTTGGCCAATAATAGATACAGAAGGTCCCAGGAACTCTGTCGATGTGCTATCAGCCATCCAATCGTTCACGCTCCCAGAATCCTGGCCCATTACTGTCAAAATTTGACTCAGCCGCTCAAGCACGGAGATTATGTATATATAAAGGATGTCGAGGCTTGGTTGGCATGCGGCACCGCCTCACTCCCATCGAGCAAACAAGAGCTACCCCTAAATGACGAAAATCTCTCTCGCCGTCCTTGCCGTTTTCACCCTCCTTATCTCAGCGGTTTGCGTACAAGGTGCGCCCACTGGCATGTCCTGCGAGGAACGTTGCAGGTCAAACTGGTAAGCAATCGAGGGATTGAAGTTATTGATAACAGCCATGAATTACGTTCTAACTTACATTTCCAACTGTTCTAGTGTGCTTACATATACAGAACCTGATTGGCCCATGTGCGAGAAAAACTGTGTCAACATAATGTCCAGTAACAATATGTGCACACTAAGTGGTTCATCGTAATAGGGTGGCTTCGGGTGGTAGCGGTGAAGGGACTTCCGGTTGTCAGGACATTCGTCTTTATTATAAAGTAACTGCGGCCGTTGTAAACGTAGCAGGCATTAGTTGTGCAATGTAATAATGTGGTAATATAATTTGAAACGGAAAATAATACTCATATGTAATAAGTGGCTACTAGAGTGATCAATTCATAGAGCTTCAAAACTTGAAAAAATGACTTCGGGATCTCGTAACAGACTATGTCGGGATTCAGCACCAAACCGAAACGGCGTACATCGCGTACTTCACGTACATTGCGTACCTCAGGTACGCGATTTCGTACCCGAGGTACGCGATATCGTACCTAGGTACGCGATGTACGCCGTTCTGGTTTGGTGATGGCCGCCTTCATTTTAGGTTGCTCTAGTGCTACTTCCAGTCGCAAGTCGCCAATGCTAGAGAATGTATGATCCATTGCGTTTTGCGAAATCTGAAATTTTGGGTTTTTTTTTTTTTTTTTTTTTTTTTTTTTTTTTTTTTTTTTTTTTTTTTTTTTTTTTTTTTTTTTTTTTTTTTTTTTTTTTTTTTTTTTTTTTTTTTTCCTTTTCCTTTTCCCTGACGATTGTTGTGTTTCCAATTGGCACGCTGATACCTATATGTCTTGTTTCAGCAGAACAGACACACTCAGCATAGTATACGTATAGCAACTGGGTAAATATTGCAACGTGTTTCATTTTATAAAGGTAGATAAATGTTCCGTTAAAGATTTTTGTGACAACCCTACCCTAATCGTTTCTGTCTGCGGCGATAAGGGCGTGCGCGAAAGAAATATTCAAAAGGGCGGTGAGGTTGAGGATCGTAAAAAATATGGCAAGTCCCATTGGTTTTTTTCGTGAAAGGGTTGCACTTAACGAAGTTGGCTTGTGAGACCTGAAGAAGAAAGAAGAAAAAGTTATCGGTGATCCCAAGTTCGCAAGAGAGATCATGTATCAATTATGAAATTATAAAAAGAGTCAGTTCGAAGTTGACATACTTATTATTTGATCAACTACATTCCCTTTTCGCCAAGCCGACTCTAGCGGTGTTAAGAAATTCTTTCGGCTTTACAGATGCTATTGTACCAAACTGCTTGATAATATATGATAGATATCCTTCGCATGTTTAAAGCTGGCCAACTCCTTTAATACTCGAGCCTTAAATTTATTTGAGTGGGGATATTGCGATCGAGGGTGACTTTACGTTATAAGCGATTCATCAAAAACCCCGATATAAACGGGTCAATAGCCATTGCACTTTCGCCTTGACACATTTGATAAATTGAAGCTCTCTAATTTCGCAAGGTTTGGAAGATTGGCAGGATGCGTATTCAGGGTTTTTTTTTTTTTAGCGTCGCGAGATCACGAATTTCCTCCAAATTGCTGAATCACGGATTGAGGTTTCGCTACTGTATTTCTACGCCCTGACATCTTTTGTTGTGATCAGGATCATTTGGCTTCTCTCATGATGCTTAGCATTTTTAAAGGTTCCGCCTATCCATCAATTAGTATAAATATCCACCAAATTGTATTCAATAAACTTCAAGACAAAGATGAGAGTCTAGATCAGTTAAGAAAGATGCGAGATCAACAATTAGACGAATAAGTCAGGAGCAAGGAATAAGAGAAAGAGCCATCCAAAGCAACTCTAGCTCCGCGAACCTTTATCCATCAACTGTATTTACGCCATGAGTATTCAAATATTACATGTCTCGAAAAAGAAAATAGAGTATATGCGTATAGCAGTTTGGCAGTTTTTATTTTATTTTATTTTATTTTATTTTATTTTATTTTATTTTATTTTATTTTATTTTATTTTATTTTATTTTATTTTATTTTATTTTATTTTATTTTATTTTATTTTTGCTGAGCACCAATTTTCCTGTACAAGTATCCTCTACTTTAGCCACTGGCAATATCAATTGTTGAGATTCTCTGATGTCAGCAATTCGCACTTGAAGTTAATCGCTTTATCACTTTTGATTTTACTTTGCACAAATCTTGCTTCCTTCTAAATGAATTCAAAAATTATCAGTTACATTTTTCAATTGATTATAAAACTTACTATTATATAATTGTTGCACATATATTTAATTATAAGTCAGTCATACATGGTTCTTTAGTCAAATTCTGTAGTAACACTATACAGAGAAAATAATTTGCACGATTCGTATTTACACTACTTCCCCGGATCTAAGTTCTAATATTACGTCCCCATTCTCTATCTTCCCTACACCCAACACTCTACCTTCGAAAATAAACCTGCAATTCGCTCCCTGTGATAGCCCTGCCCACTCAGCCCACTCTAACACTATAAACAATGCCTGTGTAAAACTCCATGATTCATCAAACGCTGCATCCTCTCCGAATATTGGTGGCCCATTCCATTCCTGACCAACGTACACATCAGCTCCGTGTGGCAGTGGCAGTAGAATGGAAGATTCAAGGCCATTTATATGCATCCATGGCCATGGCTCAGTGGGCAAATTCTCAAGATCAGCCCCTTCGAGCAGCAGGTATTCGACCACTTCTGCGAGTCCTTGCTGCAGCGCGACGCGGAGCGTCTCTTCCTGACATGCACCGATGTTGGCGCCGTGTACAATGAGCAACTTTACTAGGTCAATTTCTGGGTCGCGCGAGTGTCTATAATTGCCACCCAATCCCGGGACGCACACAGATCGTAGCGCCGCATCGTTATCCGTGTGGACGGAACAGAGACCTGCGTCGAGGAGGTTTGCTGCCTGGACTATGTCACGGTTATAGATGGCGAGGAGGAACACACGATTCCAAGATATGGTGGGCGGTGCACGTTGAAGGAAGTACTCGTGGAGACCGTGGTATCCGCGGGACTCTTGTATGTGACCTTCGTTAATCTTGGCATTGGTGCCCCAAATGTATTCCCAGAGTGCTGTGTTGTCCTCCTCATGATAGTCCATGAGGCTATCGCAACGTTCTACCCAACCACAGAAGGATTTGTACACGGATAAAGGCGAGTTATCGATCACGGCACCGTATTCTTCAACAAGCATCTTCATCATTTCGAGAGAGACGCTCCAGTATAGCGCATTTGCCCATGCTTCTTGTGCAAATTCCCTACCGAGCCGATCGAGCAGGAACCGCACCGCACCTATGTTATCATATTTCACTGCCCAAAGGAGGAGTACGGGCTTGCCGTCGTCGTCAAAAATACAATTGTTAGCGTTCTCGTGTTCGAGTAAACGTTTCGCGAGATCGCCTTGATCGTTATGTTGCACTACTACTGCGAAAAGAACATTCATGCCGTTTGAAACTTCCCAAGGATGCCACACGCGCGCACCGTAAATGTGTACAAGGTCGCTGATCATGGAACGATGGTAGACGTCTTCGCGGCAGGCAAATCGGGCTAGAACCCAGCCGAGGGCATAATCCACGGGCGCTCCTTGGCTAAGCATGAAGAGCGTCTCTTGCTCCTTGTACCAGAACGCCACATGGCACAGCAAAAACTCATGAAGCTTCCGAAACAGACGCGGATGCCCGGAGTGAAGCGCTTTGAGCACTGCGATATTGAGGAAATCTGGGTTGTGCGGAATAAGGACACGACTGCGAGCGCACGGTGGTAGTGGCTCAAATGCTGCAACTGCTCTTTGGAAAGCATTGTCCCAAGGATGCCTAAAACACCGCGGCGGCGTCATCCCGATATCCTTCATTCGTCCAATGTTTTTGTTCTTGCGTGGCGTTGGCCGAAAGTGCTGGTGCGCCAGCCATTGAGCTTTGACCCAGGAAGCGCGGGTCAAGGCGAAATATTGCCGCGAGACGAGACTCCAGGCTGCAAGGTCAGAAATGGCAATGATTTGGTCGTGAATGGTACTCGGTAGGTCGTTGAAGTGCGGCATGAGAAAGGGACGTAGATCGAGGCAATTGGCGCTGCTCGATATTTTTGCGTTGCTAATCACGTGCTCGTATCACAGACCGGTGACTTGAAGAGTATGGTAACGGGATGACGGGATGGACATACAAGATGAAGGGGTGGATCGTGTTGCATCAGTTACAACCGCTGCTATAATGTAATAATTGCTTGGACGTTAAGAAAGGACGAGAAAGATGCAATGCGTTGTGTTGAGTCACTATCTGCAAGCGCACGTGTATGGCCGAGCAATTTGCATAGAATGCCAGGTGAATATGGCAGATGACCTACGTTTGACATATGCAACGTTAGGTGTTTGCCGCAGCTCGGGGAACTTCTAATCAGAGGAAAGGCGATGACAAACTTACAAACTTAACACTAGACTAGAAAATCATTCGCCAGGCCAAATCAAGGGCGCCGAGGGAGAATCTCAACTCGGAACAGCCACAGCTTTAGTATATAGAATATAGAAATGAACCCCTAGAATCCTTGATCAAGAGAGTTACGGGTCGATCCGAGATGACATAAGCGTCGCAGTCTTTCGCAATCTTTATTTTGAAGCTCAATCATAAGTACTATCAAAGGAACACCAGACCGTGATGGGTTGACCCGTTCGGAGTACTAAAAGTTGTCAAAGCCCTCTGCCTCAACTTTCTTTATATTTGACAAGACACTTGACGTCTTTCATTATCTAGATGCTGGTCTCTTGACCTATATACTAAATTCTGAATCCTGTCCGTGAGTATCTAAACATTTTGTGTTGACATAAACAGTTTTATATCTATAGACTGTTACTATAACGATCAGGGACTCGTACAACCTTTTCTTTCTTTTTCTTTTTCTTTTTCTTTTTCGTTTTCTTTTTTTCTTTACTTCGAATAAAAGTTTCATGCATAATTAATTAATAAACTTTCTTTCATAATGTGCCATTAAGACTATGCAAGTGTGCAAGTGGCGCAGATGGCTACCAGATAGTGGAATAGCAGTCTATAATATTTTTGTATCACCTAAAAATAAAATTTATAACCGGGATGCTGGGATTGATGTTCGTGATTAATAATATAAAGGGCAAGGTTTGTTGGACAAAAAGGCATGTGAGCTTATACTAATATCATAAGTGGGCTCCTTCGGTTGAGATGCGCATTTTTTTTTTTTTTTTTTTTTCACCTGTCCAGCACCATAACAATTTCTTGCTCTCTAACGTCTAAGGCGATCCATTGCCTTTTATTGCTGCTGTCGCTTACGTGCTGACGGCCCCAGCTCGACAATCTACAGCCAGCTCCCTCTCATTTAGCTGCGCCTTCTCTCATGTTATTCTTGGGCAACTACCTTCAGCGATCATCGACACTCATTAGGAAATTGCCTTTTGCAATGCATATCTCACCTGTCAGATGATGACAGACATAACTATATCCGTATCGCCAATTTTGGTCGGATTATCAACGTTACATAATGAGGTTAAGCTCTCAGTCCCATCCTGGACGAATGCTATCCAGATGAAATCTTAGATTGCTGTC
>RBNK01001230.1:0-16732 GCA_003990785.1 Endogone sp. FLAS-F59071 | reverse complement strand
TTTTAAAAAAAAAAACTAGATACTGTAGAGAAGATACTAATACTAAGAAGATAATAATAAGAAGAGAAACTAAAAAAAGATACTAAGAAGAGATATCAAGGGGAGGGGACACCAAGGGAAACTAAGGAGAGAATAATAATTTGAGAGTCAGCTATTACAATAGTATAATATTTCACTTTAATAAAAAGGTTGTTATTGTTATCTTATTGTATGCATGAATAGTTCTGAAAATAGATCAGTACTCCTATTCTCATTATCTTGCCTGACATCTACTTTTATTTATTACTTGTTATAGCAAGTTGGTAGAGAACCTATATTTTTTTTATATTTGATTTAATATTACATTAGATAGTCTTCTTATACTTAGATAATCTCTTAGTGCTCTGAATAGGCTAACTTATAACCTAACTTAAGATGTTATAAACATTACAGTCTTGATCTTAAAGAGCTAAAAGCTTAAATATAGATTTTAAATAATATTAAAAAAATTAAGAAATAATTATAAAAAAATTTAAAGCTAAATTTAATTTTTAAAAATATCTTAAAATTCTATTTAGAGTATTAGATCTGATAGTAATATTGAGATAATCCTCTAATAACCTAATAGTAATCTTATACTTAGGCTCTCTTCTAATAATAAGCTACTTATATAGATAATACTTAAATAATGCTCTAATAATATACTTATACTTTGTTATACTTATTGTAAATTATTATTCTGATAAGGTACTTTTATAGTAGTTATTAGCTTTACTTTTAAATATAAAGTTTATTTTACTTTAAAAACCTATAGTAAAGGAAATATTATTATTTTGTTATACTAATGTAGATATATATTTAATTGTCTTTTTTATTATAATATCTTACTAATCTATGATAAATAAAAGATAAAGAGGTTAATATATAAAGAGATTGTAAAAGAAAGTATATATAAAAAGTATATAGGTATAGGTTTCTCATATTTACATATAGATCAAATATAGATTATTTAATACTATAGATTGATTATATATCAAGTGATCTTAATTACACTACAATATCAGATATATATACAATAATTATTGATCTTCAATACTCTTTTTATATAAATATCTACTAAGCTCTCTATAGTAAATACTTTAATAATAAAATAAAACAAAAAATATTTTAAAGATATAAAAATATATATATATATATATATATATATATAAACTGATTTATATTGTTATGAACTAAAATATATTAATAGCAAAATACTTAGAATTGAACAAGTGTAGAAAATATGTTTCAGAGGTCTTAGTGAGTTATATAATAGTATCTTAAGAAAGATATATCTAAGTGTTAACTAGTAAGAATAAGTATGATTGATTAAATAAAAGTATATCTATTAGAATCTCAAAAACAATCCTAATTGCTTATTTCTTAAATAAGGCTTCAGTATTCCTCAAGTTGTCTGTTGTAAGCTTCCTTAGCTTGTTGCAGTCTGAATTATATTGTTAATTATAAGTAGAGTATTTATAAGAAATTACAAGTTGTTATATAAGCAGCTACTTAGATTACTATCTAAATTTCTAATTAGCTTAGCTAAATATAAAGTATAAATTGATTGACTAAGATATAATAAAATACTATATCAGGCTATAATATAATTAGGTAGTAAAATAATATATTAGATCAAAATACTACTTTAAGTTTTAGTGATATTATAGATCATAATAATACTAAAAGTTATAATAATATTGAAAATCATAATTTTACTACAGATTATATAACTGTGATCTCATATTATCAAAATTGATATTATCATAAAATGTTCTATCATATCTTCTTTTCTTCTCTAAATTAAACTTTAAGATATAGTTCTAACTTGGAGAAATCTTATTATAATTACTTTACTTCCTCTTATAGCTTCTTTATGTTATTCTATATAAGTTAATTTAGTTAGAATATATTGCATCTGAAGTGGTTGAGAGTACTAGACTTATACTTAAATAGCTGATAGATCTATTTAGCCATTTTTAAGGAGTACTTTTAGAGCTTGCAGACAGATCTCCCTGTTCTTCCAGTTCTAGATATATTCAACTTCTTCTTCCCAGAGTTGTATAATTTAATAATACTTCTTCTATTCACTGATTTATACCAAGTGCTGTCTTTTTTGAATATTGTATAGAATTGATCAGATTTTCTATAAGGTTGATCCTTCTATCTCTTTAAGTTCTTCTAAGGGTTATATATTAGTATACCTCAATCAGGCTAACTTAAACTTCATAGAAGTTATTCCAGCAGAGCATAATATTTCTTAAGGCAGTTTTGGTGAACAGTATAGAGTAGAATCATTTTTGTCATTTTTTATAACTGATATATTATTTTTTTTATACTTGCGATATAGTATAGTTCTTCTCATTTCAGATTTAATTTTGCTAACTATAATGACTCCACTATATTCTGATATAGTAAGACTTGGTTATCAATCTTTAAATTTTCAATCTTCTTATGTTTCTTATTATAATTCTTCTTTTGGTAATCTTGTATAATGGTGATGATTTTTCTTACCTTATTTTAGACATTGTATAATTCTTAAATTTCTTTTGTTATACAGTGTTCTATTTGTACTTTCTAAGGAATATAGCTAAGTTTTAGAGTAGTCATCACTTAGTCTACCAGCTAATAAACTTTTCTTCTATAAATAAGCTCAAAAAGGGTAAACCTTATTATTTCTTGTTTTATTATTTGTAGTATAAATAAAGTAGAAGGTAGGTATAAGTCCTAATCTCCTTTTTGTAATTATACTACTTTAGCAATCATATTCTTAATAGTTTGATTTATTGATTTGGTAAGTCCATTTCTTTGTAGATGGTAGGCAGTAGTCTTTATCTAGTAGATCCTAAAGTATTGTATCAATATCTATATAAACTCATTAATAAATTCAGTTCCTTGATCAGAGATCATTTCATAGAGTATCCTATATTGGTAGATAATATCTTTATAGATAAAAGATATAATATTAAGAGTATCTACAAGAAACAAGACTCTTGCTTCAAGGTACTTAGTTAGGTAGTCTACTGCTACTATAATATATCAGTTTCCTCTAAGTGTTCTTGGTAGTAGTCCAACAATATCTATTCCAATATGTTCAAAGAGTTCTCTAGGTATAATCAGTTATAAGACCTTGACTTCTTTTTGTCAGTACCTCTTCTAGCAAGTATTATATCTTTTGATATTTTTCTAATATCTTTATATATGTTCTTCTAATAATATTTCTCTAATAGTCACTGATATATATTGTCTACACCTATATATCCTTTAAGCTGATAATTATAAGAGGCCTGAAGTACTATCTACTTTTTATATTCAAGAATTACAAGTTATATCTGTCTTCTATATTATTAGTAAAGTATATTGTCTTTGATAAAATAATTAAGTACTATTATCTATATAAGTTATTAATTATTTATATTTATTATCTCAATAAAGGTTAGGTTACTAAAATAATCCAGATATCTATTATAAAGTTTAGTATCTATTAGATAGGTATATTGTTTTTAGTTTAGAGTATCAATCTTGAATAAATTAAGATAGATGTAAAAGAGTATCTATATTCTGATAATTCTATCCTTTTCTGTATTATATTATAAAATCATATTTTTGTAGTATAGCTAACTATCATATATATATTCCTATCAAGTTCAGTTTGTTTCAAAGCTATTTGAGAGCTAAGTGATCTATTATTAAGATAAACTGCTTTCTGATTAGGAAGTAGTAGAAGTGTTATACTGCTCAAACAACTGCTATATATTCTAACTAGGTAGCTTTATAAAAACATTCTGCTCTATATATTAGAAAAATAATTAATTAATCTACAAACTATTTTACTAAGAGCTGCAAACTATTTTACTAAGAGCTACGAATAAAATAGCTATGGATACAGATGCTAGTCATAGACTATGAACTATTATTAGTGAACAGCTATAAACTACTCTAGAACTCTGCTAGAACAATATTGTGAACCTCAAATACCTTTAAAACAATATTATAAACTACAAACTAGCTAGAACAGCCTGCAAACAGCTTACAAACAGCCTGCAAACAACCTATAAGCATGGATGCTAGTTATAGACTACAAACTGAAAATAGTTTCCTGATATAGATAGCTCATTCTATATAAGTAATCATATACTCTTTATCTTTGTTATCTTATACCAAAATCACTCTAAGTCTGAATGATGATGTATTTGTATATAACTTGAACACTTTTATAAGATCTAACCTTACTATTACTGATGTATAGATAAGTGCTTCCTTGATCAGATTAAAAGCTATTTGTACAGCTAGTATCTATTCTCATACTCTTCTTTCTCTTTGTAATATATACAAAGATACAGCAATTTCAGAGTATCTGGAGATAAATCTTTTATAAAACTGAACCAGTCCTAAGAATCTTTATAGAGTTATCTTATCTTATGGAATTAGAAAGACTTTGATAATTTTGGTTTTCTTTAAGTCTAGCTAGATTTCTCCTTTATTGATTGTAAATCTAAAGTACTTGATCTTTTTCTATTGAAAGTAGCATTTTATTAGTTTGATTCTCAATCTATATTTTCTAAGTTATTCAAATACTTCCTTCAGAGTTACTATTGTAATAGAACATTTTGTAATAAAATATATTTTAATTATATAAAATTGCAGTCATATAACCCTCAATGTTATTGAGACTCATAATATTATTGAAATTCATAATATTATCACAACTTAAAATAGTATTTCAATCTGATACATAATTTCACTATTCAATTATATTATAACTTAATATAGTATTTTTTATTTTATCTTAGCTAATCAATTTATACTAGGAGTTTTGAGCAGCTACTTGTATAGTACTCCCTTCAATTTGTAATTCTTATAAATATCCCTCTTACAATTATCAATAAAATTTAGACTATAATAAGCTAAGGAAGCTTATAACAGATAACCTGAGGGATACTAAAAGTATTACTCAAGAAGTAAGCAATTAGGATAGTTTTGAGATTCTAATAGATATATACTTTATTCAATTGATCACACTTAAAATTCTTGCCAGCTAATACTTATATAGATATATACTCTTCTTAAGATGCTACTGCATAACCTACTAAGATCTCTGAAATATATTTTCTATACTTGCTCAATTCAGAGTATTTCACTATTAATATATTTTAGTCTATTATAATTAGTGCTGACTGGTAGGAAATCAATTAATACCTCAACTGATTTATTACCTATATTGCATAACCGAACTTACTAAAATCTATAGTAGAAAATAAAAGTAAGAATAGCACTACCACTGCCACCACCCATATTACTATATCTACCTAGGAAAAGACTTCAAAAGGATGAAGAAATTATGTCAAACACACTATCTATCTTTTATAGATATACCAAAGAGTATGTTTAGGAATTCCTGGATGATTTGAAGAGTTACTTTGCAGCTAAAGAACTAGCCAGCACTTGAGAGATTACTATCCTAGCTACCTAACTTAGAGAACTTGTAAAAGAAATATATTACATAGCCTTAACAAATGCAACAGCCATCAAACTAGAAGGGTTACTTCTCATAGTTACTATAGCAGCTGGAAATACAGTCACACCTATAGCAGTAGCTGTTGCTTATTGAAATACTATTAGAATATAGTTAAAAAAGAAATATTTCACTAAACAGAAATGAGAATCAATTAAGGAACAACTATTTAATATAAAAATGTCAATTAACCAGTGCCTGAAAGATAGAGTTACTACCATTGATCAGTACATGCAACTTTGTGAAGAAACCAGCCTAGTCATATGAGAAATAATGTTCATAAATAGCTTACTTGTAGATCTTTAATACTATATCAAGAGGTTTAGCCTCTAAAGAATAGAAGAGAAAGTCAGAATAGCACAAGCCTTTTAGATATAAGACTTGTGCAGGAAGTTCAATACTAGAATACTGGTAGTCCAAATAGTATCAATATTAGCTAAACCACCTGAAAAAAATACTATTAAACTAATAGTCATAGTAAAGATAGGAAAGATAATATATGAAGATAAAATGAAGAAGATTACTAAGATGTGTTGTAATTATTAGCTTATTATATCTCTCTCCTATTATCAACGATCGATTGTACGTCACTTAATTGTGGCTTAGATGATCTTTGTTTGTATTGACCAATTATAATTTAGCATTAATAAATACATGCATATTGGCTTCATAAGCCAGTGCGCTCTTTACTCCAAAAACACTGTGGTGGACTAAAATATATTAATGGCAAAATACTCGGAATTGAGCAAGCGCAGAAAATACGTTTTTAGGGGTCTTAGCGGTTTATGCGGTAGCATCTTGAGAAGGGTGTCAGTGTAGGTGTTTAACTAGCAAGAATTTAGTGTGATCGATCGAATAAAGTGTATCTGTTAGAATCTTGAAACTATATCAATTGCTTACTCCTTGAGTAAGGCTTCAGTATCCCTTGGGTTGTCTGTTGTAAGCTTCCCTAGCTTGTTGCAGTCCGAATTTTATTGATAATTGCGAGTGGGGTATTTATAAGAAATTACAAGGTGCTATATGGGCAGCTACCCAGGTTACTACTTGAATTTCTGATTAGCTCGGCTAAATATAAGGTACAAATTGATTGGCTAAGATATAATAAATGATATATCAGGTTATAATGTAATTGGGCAATGAAATAATATATCAGATCGAAATACTATTTTAGGTTATAGCATGATTGCGGATCTCAACAATGCTAAAGGTCTCAACAACGTTAAAGGTCTCAACATTGTTAAAGGTCACATGACTTGATCTCACATGATCAAATTGTATGTCGTCACAAAATGTTCCATCACATCTCCTTCCTTTCTGCAAGTTAGACTTCAAGGTACAGTTCTAACTTGGAGAAATACCTTTGTAACTATTTTACCTCTTTCTCTAGCTCATTCATTTCATTCTGTGTCAGTTGATTTAGTTAGTGCATACTGCATCGAAAGTGATTTAAAGCACTAGGCTTGTGCTTAAATAGTTGATAAATCCGTTTGGCCATTCTTGCGTTATAGGCAGGGAGTGCTCCTTTGAGGGCTCGTTGACAGATTTCTCTATCCTTCCGGTTCCAGATATGTTCAACTTCTTCATCCCAGAGTTGTGCGATTCGGTAGTATTCCTTCCACTCATTGATTCGTGTCAAATGTTGCCTCCTTTGAATGTTGCATACAATCAATCGAGTCTTCTGTAAGGTCGATCCTTCCATCTCCTCAAGGTCTTCCAGGGGTTCTATATGTTGGTAGGCCTCGATCAGGCTGACTTGGACTTCATGGAAGTTGTTCCAGCGGGGCATGATATTTCTTGAGGCGGTTTCAGTGGACAGTATAGGGTAGGATCATTCTTGTCGTTTTTCATAACTGATACGTAGTTCCTTTTATACTTGCAATGTAGTATGGTCCTTCCCATTTCGGGTCTAATTTTGCTGACCAGGATGATTCTACTATGTTCCGGTATAGTAAGACTTGGTCACCAATCTTCAATTTCTCGGTTTCCTTGTGTTCCTTATCGTAATTCTTCTTTTGTCGGTCTTGTGCAATGGCAATAAATTCTCTTGCCTTGTTTCGGATGTTGTGTAATTCTTGAATTTCCTTTGTCACACGATGCTTGATTTGCTTTTCCCAGGAGGTGTGGCTGGGTTCCGGGGTAGTCATTACCTGGTCTACCAGCTGATGAGCTTTCCTTCCGTAAGTGAGCTCAAAAGGGGTGAACTTTGTTGTCTCCTGTTTCATTGTTCATAGTGCAAATAAGGCAGAAGGCAGGTACAAGTCCCAATCTCCTCCTTGTGATTGTACTACTTTAGCAATTATATTCTTGATGGTTTGATTCGTCCGTTCGGTAAGTCCATTTCCTTGAGGGTGGTAGGCAGTAGTCTTTATCTGGCGGATCCTGAAGTGTTGCGTCAATATCTGCATGAATTCATTAACGAATTTAGTTCCTTGATCGGAGGTCATTTCGTAAGGTATTCCATGGTGGCAGATAATATCTTCATAGATAAAAGGTGTAATATTAAGGGCATCTGCAAGGGGCAAGGCTCTTGCTTCGGAGTACTTGGTCAGGTAATCTACTGCTACTACGATGTATCAATTTCCTCTAAGTGTTCTTGGTAGCGGTCCAACAATGTCTATTCCAATATGTTCGAAGGGTCCTCCAGGTACAATCGGTTGTAAGGTCTCGATCTCCTTTCCTCGGCGCCTCTTCTGGCAAGTGTCGCATCTCCTAATATATTCTCTAATGTCTTTGTACATGTTCTTCTAATAATATTTTTCTGATAATCGTTGATATGTGTTGTCTATGCCCATGTGTCCTGCCAGCTGGTGGTCATGAGAGGCCTGAAGAACCATCTACATTTTGTGTTCAGGAACTACAAGTCATATTTGTCCTCTGTGTCGTCGGTAAAGTATATTATTCTTGATAAAATAGTTGAGTGCCATTGTCCATATAAGCTGTTGATTGTTTTCGTTCGTCGTCTCAGTAAAGGTTAGGTTACTGAGGTAATCCAAATATCCGTTATAGAGTTTAGTGTTCATTGGGTAGGTATATTCTTTTTGGTTCGGGGTGTCGATCTTGGATAAATTGGGGTAGGCGTGAGAGGGTGTCCACATTCTGATGATTCCGTCCTTTTCTGTATTGCGTCGTGAAGTCGTATTCCTGCAGTATAGCTAGCCATCTTGCATATATTCCTGTCAGATTTGGTTTGTTCTAAAGCCATTTGAGGGCTGAGTGGTCTGTTATCAGGGTGAACTGCTTTCCAATCAGGAAGTGGTAGAAGTGTTGTACGGCCCAAACAACTGCTACGCATTCCAGTTGGGTGGCTCCATAGGAAGGTTCTGCTCCATGGGTGGCTCGTCCTGCATAAGCAATCACATGTTCTCCGTCTTTATCATCTTGCGCCAAGATTGCTCCAAATCCAAATGACGATGCATCCGTATACAGCTTGAATACTTTTGTAAGATCCGGTCTTGCCATAACTGGTGTATGGGTAAGTGCTTCCTTGATTAGATTGAAGGCTGTTTGTGCGGCTGATGTCCATTCCTATGCTCTTCCTTTTCTTTGCAACATGTGCAGGAGTGCAGCAATTTCAGAGTAACCAGGGATAAACCTTTTATAGAACTGAACTAGTCCTAAGAATTCTCGTAAGGCCATCTTATCTTGCGGAGTTGGGAAGGCCTTGACGATTTCAGTCTTCTTTGGGTCCGGGTGGATTTCTCCTCTATCGATTATAAATCCGAGGTATTCGATTTTCTTCTGTCCGAAGTAGCACTTTGTCGGCTTGATCCTTAGTTCATGCTTCCTAAGTCGTTCAAATACTTCCTTCAGGATCACCATGTGTTCGGTGAAGTTTTCTGCATAAATGTTGATATCGTCGATATACACAATTACTCCATGTCTAATCAAATCGTAGAAGATCTCGTTCATTGCAGCCTGGAAGGTGGTGGGTGCGTTACAAAGTCCAAAGGACATTCTTGTGAATTCGTACTGTCCAAATGGTGTAACAAATGCTGATTTCTCCTGTGCTTCCAGCGTCATTCCGATCTGGTTATATCCTGCCCATAGGTCCAAGGTTGAGTAGATTTGCGCCTTTTTTAGCATATTTTGTAAGTCTTCTGAGTGTGGGATCGGGTATGCATGCTTCTTGGTGACTGAGTTCAATTTGCGATAGTCAATAACCATTCTCTGTCCATCCTTCTTTGGTACTATGCTGATAGGTGATGCCCAAGGGCTCTTTGATTGTACAATCACTCCTGACTCCAATAGCTCTTGAACATGCTTTCATACAAAGTCATGATAGTTGGCCGGCAATCTGTAGGGTGCCTGTTTGATCGGTTTGGCGTCTCCTATGTTGATATGGTGCGTGAAGAAGGCTTGGTTCGGTAGGTCCTTGAAACTGATCGCGATGATATCCTCATACTCCTTTAACAGGTCTTGCAACTGTTTCTTCTGGTTCAGTAACAGGTTTTCATTAAGGGAGTAGATGTGCTTCTTGGCGCTCTCCTGGTCATCTAGTCTTTCCATTATCACGTTTGCTTGTCCAGTCGATCCAAATCCTTTCTTTCCACGTCGTGTTTCTTCCAGGTTTTCTACTTCCTTCAAAGGTTGTTGTTTGCATTTGACGATTACCATCTGAGCAATTCGATCACCTTGGTATACCTTGAATTGGCTGTAGTTGTGGTTTACCAGTCCAATCTCAATTTCTCCCCTGTAGTCTTCGTCTATCAATCCGGGGAAGGCTCCTATCCCAGAATTGCGGTAGAGTCCACTTCTTGCCCATACTTGTGCACACTGTCCAGGTGGTAGGGCGATAGCAATTCCAGTTTTTATGAAAGCTGATGATTTTGGTTCTAGGGTGTAGTCTTCATCCACATATAGGTCATATCCTGCAGCTCCTTCGGTTTTTCTCTTTGGTACGATTGCGCTTTCTGTCAATTTCTTGACTCAGGTTGCTATATCCTTTTCTTTAACTGTGAACACTTCTTCAAAGGTAGAGACATTTGGTTCCTTCCACTGTTCATGAGTTGTGTCTTGGGGTAGGTTTTGCCATAAGTCCTTCCACCACCAATAGCGCATGCTAATACGTTCGTCAGGGTGGATTATTTCCTCCAGTGCTATGATTTCTTCTTCCGAGTCTGAGTCACTTTCTTCAATCAGGATTGGTCCATCGTCTTTATCATCTTCCTGGAATAAGGCTCTGACTTCGATAGGTGTCTGAGTAGTGTAAACTTCATTGCTCCATTCCTCAGGTACTTCCTTATCTTCATTTTCTTCAGGTATCGTCTGTTCTTGTTCTCGGTCATAACATTCCTTCCAAGTTCCGTGGTAGTTGATATCGTATGGTTCGTCCGGATATCTGACCCAGTTTTCACATTCCCATAGGTCATAGGGGTTGACTTCATCCCAGTAGCATCCTTGCAGGTAGATGTTGCGATTTCCCCAAAGGTGTCCTTTGCCGATATGTCCAATATTCGTCCAGAAACAGTCCCATACTTCTCTAGTGTTGTCTGCAAATGGATGAGGGTTCCTTCCATCATATGGTCCATGATTCATTGAGGGTGGAGTCCTTCGGTGGGTCTGTGACAATCTTGGTTTCCTGATCTTCTTTTCTGTCGGCAAGTGCATCTCCAAGGTATCTTGGTAAGGTATCAACTTTGTATCGCTACAAGTGCACATCATCTCGGTGCAATAGATGTATTGCTCACAGAATGGATATCTAGTGTTTCTCATGTTGTATTCAATCAACTGGTTCTTCTCCAGAGGCATCAGGCGGCAGTATTCACTATTGATCACCACGTTTGCTTCTTCTTCTTCCACCAAATTGAGGTGTGCCTGTTCGGGAGTTATTTCTTCATCTGTGTCGTTTTCATCTTCCGGTCTCTGAGTGAGTTTCGGTACTACTCCTTTCTGAATATCCAAAGGTACACTGAACTTTCTTCCATGGTTGACGAAGATTAACCTTTGTGCGTCCAGATCAATTTGGGCTTTAGCTTTCTTTAACCAGCTGTTGCCTAAGACAGCGTTGTAGGATTGTGCATTGGTGACCACCATTCTGATGGGTATGATTTCTGTTCCAAACTGGACCGGTACTTCTCGGAGTACTCCTAGGGGTACGCTGCTTTTCCCACTTGCGACGACCAAAGTAGAGGTGGCAGGTTCATCAATATCCCATCCCAGGCGGTCTAGGAAATGCTTGGCAATAATGCTAACTCCTGCTCCAGTATCGATAATTACTGAGCATGCTAATCCTCCAATGTTGCATTGTGCATAGGCGGATGAGGTATAGGTTCGCTTCTCTTGTTCTTCGGCAGTGTTAACTTCCTCGAATCGAATGGTTGGTTTGGTTTCGGTAATCTGTGTTTTCACCTTCTGCTTTGTTGATGGTGCAATCTGGAAGAGTTGTTTGAAGGTAATGTTTGCCTTCTGACTAGCAATATCCTTCCATGGGTCGTACTCGAATTCCCTAACCCTCCTAGGCTTCTTGTCCTTGTTTTCTTCCTGATCCGTCATTTCTTCATCTTCAGTAGTTGATGTAACTATCTCGCCAGGTTGCATTATTTGTTTGAAGGCTTTGTCTCATTGATCCTCATTCAACTGTTGCCTTTGTGTTGGCTTCTTAGGCTTTTCAATGACAACCTCAGGTTCCTGGATCGGCTTCTTTCTTGGGTAGGGAGTCTTCCTAGTGGTAGTGCAGCTGACTGCTTCAACTGAGTAGGCCTCCAGGTATTCTTCACTAAATTCTTCATCGTCTTCTTCGATTTCTTGCATCACGTTGGCATGGTCAGCCTTCTTTACTTCTTCTCTCTCTCGTCCTTCCTTCCAACTTCTAGTTCAGCAGTCTTTGGCAAAGTGACCATGTCTTCTGCAGAGGAAGCAGTTTATCTCGGTCTTGTTGCATTCTTCGGTGACGAAAGTTCCTCTCGGTTGTCTATTCTGGCAGATCACCTTGGCTTCAAGGTCGGCTATATGTGCTGTCATCTCTGAAAACATCTTGGTAATTTTCTCCATTTCGTCTTCATGTGTTGTCTTCCCCATTTTTGCTATGACTGTTGGTTTAATAGTGTCCTCCTCAGGTGGTTCGGCTGCTGCGGATACCATTTGAACTACTGGTATTCCAGTGCTGAATTTCCTGCATAAGTCTTGTGGTAACTTATCATATAGAGATGCTGAATGTTCTGCTTCGGTATCCCAAAAGGCCTGTGCTATTCTGACTTTCTCTTCCATACTTCGAGGGCTAAACCTCTTGATATGGCGTTGGATGTCTGCGGGTAAGCCATTCATGAACACCATTTCTTGTACAACTGGGCTGATTTCTCCACAGAGTTGCATATACTGATCGATGGTATTAACCCAGTCTTCCGGGCATTGATTGATTGACATCTTCATGTTGAATAGCTGTTCCTTGATTGATTCTCACTTCTGTTCGGTAAAATACTTCTCCTCTAGCCAGGCTCTTGTAACATCCCAATGAGCGGTGGCTAGTGCTGCAGCAGGGGGGTTATTTCCGGCTGCTGCTGTGGCTGCGAGGATTAATCCTCCTAGTCTGGTAGCTGCTACATCTGACAGGGCTACTCGGTATGCTTCTCTTGCAGGTCCTCTAAGTTGGGCGGCTAGGATAGGCAACTATCGGGTGCTGACTGTTCCTTTGGCTGCGAAGTAGCTCTCCAAATCATCCAGGAATTCTCGAACATATTCCTTTGTGTATCCGTAAAAGGTAGGTAGTCTGTCTGTCATGGTTTCTTTGTCCTCTTGAGGTCTTCTCCTAGGTAGTTGTAGTAATACGGGCGGTGGTGGTAGTAGTGCCGTTCTTGCTTTTGTCTTCCACTATGGGTTTCGGCAAGTTCGGTCACGCAATATAGGTAACAAATCGGTCGAGGTGTCGATTGATTTCCTGCCAGTCGGCACCAATTGTAGTAGACTAAAATATATTAACGGTGAAATACTCGGAATTGAACAAGCGTAGAAAATATGTTTTTAGGGGTCTTAGCGGTTTATGCGGTAGCGTCTTGAGAAGGGTGTCAGTGTAGGTGTTTAACTAGCAAGAATTTAGTGTGATCGATCGAATAAAGTGTATCTGTTAGAATCTCGAAACTATATCAATTGCTTACTCCTTGAGTAAGGCTTCAGTATCCCTTAGGTTGTCTGTTGTAAGCTTCCCTAGCTTGTTGCAGTCCGAATTTTATTGATAATTGCGAGCGGGGTATTTATAAGAAATTACAAGGTACTATATGGGCAGCTACCCAGGTTACTACTTGAATTTCTGATTGGCTCGGCTAAATATAAGGTACAAATTGATTGGCTAAGATATAATAAATGATATATCAGGTTATAATGTAATTGAGCGATGAAATAATATATCAGATCGAAATACTATTTTAGGTTATAGCGTAATTGCGGATCTCAACAACGCTAAAGGTCTCAACAATGTTAAAGGTCTCAACATTGTTAAAGGTCACATGACTTGATCTCACATGATCAAATTGTATGTTATCACAAAATGTTCCGTCACAACACATATTCGAAGATCAAATTTCAACAGGTTATGAGCCCCGAGCCGCTCGAATTGCAGCTCGACAACCTGAGATCTATGCAATCATAGCATCTACGCAATCATAGCAGTTACAACTGCGATTACTGTAAGTATTTATTTAACATTGTAAACAATGCATCAAATAATACAATAAACAATATGACAAATGACATTGTGATAAAGCAATATGATAAACAATATGTAACGACATAGCATTCAATAACATAACACAATGAAATGGACAATCTATACACATCATTGTCATCAGCAACAAGATCGACAAGATTGCAGTCTAAATCAAAAACAGATAACAGATATCAAACCCTTGATGATGACGAAGGATTGGATGGCAACCATCAGAGCAATATTGGATTTAGCCTCGATCGACAGGAACAGATGGCTACAATGATCAGAAATCAGGAAGATAAATTAAATACGCTAGCAATCCTAATGGGCAAATTGATGGCAAAAATCGACAAAACAAACACATCACCTAGCACGCCAACCAATCAGAATGCAGCTACAGAAGGCAACATGTCACGACCATTACCATTACCAATAACATTAACAAAGCTTAACGATCTGGCAAAGAAGTACCTAAGATTGATCAACAAATTCAATGGGTCAGGAGGCACACCCAGATTGTTTAATTACTTTGATGCCATAGAGCAATTTATCACCAGTGCCAATCTATCAGTACAAAAGAAGGAAGTCAACGCAGTGATTAGTAAGATTACAAGCAACACTAGAATGTGGCTATGGAGGCATGTGAACACATTGGGAGAATTTGATTTGTGGAATGAGCTTAAAGAGGCTATGATGCAAAAATATGCACCAATGAAACAATTGTTACGAATGTATGATAAGCTTGCAATAATGAAGCAAAAAGGATTGATCGAAGATTATAATAATACGTTCAATCGAATTATGGCACAAATCAAAGATATGACCGATACAGAAGCTATACTGCAATATCTCTGGGGTCTAAGCCCCAGGTACCGGGAATTAATACTTGCGCAGGAGAATATGCCAACAACACTGGAGGCTTTACAACTCGCATGCATCAGGTTCGACCCAAATAGTAAACAAAGGTGCGACAAAGCCCACATGACAGACCGAGGCAGCTACTGAGGCAGCGACCAAGGTGGCTACCAAGGTGGCAACCGAGGTGGCTACCAAGGCGGCGGTCACGACAATTGAGGTGAAAACACCAGACGAAGCCGAGGCTATAATAATGATAATGGAAACAATCGAGGAGGTCATCATAATGACCAAGGTAGTAATCACAGAGCCTATTGAGGCAGGAATTTTCAGGGACACCCTTGGAAATGTTATGTCTATAAGGGAAAACACGGAATATTTCAATACAACAAATTCAATGATTGGGTAAAAACAGAAAAAGAAAAGGCTAAACCAAGAGCTGAAGCAAATCTAGCGATTGGCACTATCATCGATTCAGGCACCATGCAACATATGTTCAACTAATTGGAGATTTTTGAGATGGTGGCTGAGCACGACGGCTTGGTCACGTATGCAGGGAATAAGAAACTATGCACAACGCACGTTGGGACAATTGAGCTTGACAACAAGCTGAAATTACAGGATATCTTATATATATCGGAGATCACTAGAAATTTAATATCTGTGCGGGTGTTGACACATGACGGAAATGACATAACCTTCAAAAGTGACAGATCAGTAATTAAAATTGGTGCGGATCACGAAGAAATCAAAATTGGACAGGCCAATGGCAACCTATTTCATTTATTGACATCACCAGAGCTAGAGCTAGAAGTAAATATCGCAGATTCCAAGATTGATGACTATACATTATGGCATCACTAGCTGGGCCATCCAGGCCAAAATACTCTGTAATCAATCAACAAATTTGTCACAGGGCTCGGAGATGTGCGGCTGTTGACTGGACAAATTGAAATATGTGCCAGGTGTGAACATGCAAAGTTGCACTGCAAGCCTTTCGGACATGCGAAAAATCGATCGATTGAGCCTATCGGAAGGATGCACTCAGATTTGTGTGGACCGATGCCCATGCCATTAGTCAATGGAGTGAAATATATATTAACATTCATCGATGACGCCACTCGCTACATCACAACATATTTTATTTGTTGAAATTTGATCTTCAAATGTGTGTTTGGAGTAAAAAGAGCGCACTGGCTGATGAAGCCAATATGCGTGTATTTATTAATGCTAAATTATGATTGGTCGATACAAACAAAGATCGTCTAAGCCACAATAGAGTAACGTGTGATCGATCGTTGATGCATCGATCATTGATAGAAGAGATATAATAAGCTAATAATTACAACACTCCCCCTGCTTGTTATATCTCAAAAATAAATAAGTAAAAAAATAAAAGTAAAGTGTTCAACTGTACATCACAAATGTCATCCATAAAGTACATTTACTGCAATTAATTATATATAAAATACTACTTGAGTGATAAGAATGACATGATAGAGAACATAAAAAAATTTTTAAAGAAATAATGTTAGTTACGTAAGCCCATTTTTGCAATCAATGTTGCAAGTCTTGGTCACGCAAGTGGCTTGGTTAATGCATCAGCTATCATTTCATCTGTCGCCATGTAAACGATATCTATCACCTTTGATTCAACTTTCTCTCGAATAAAGTGATGCTGAATGTCGATATGCTTTGATCGAGCA
>RBNK01001229.1:0-16755 GCA_003990785.1 Endogone sp. FLAS-F59071 | reverse complement strand
GTCGATACAAACAAAGATCGTCTAAGCCACAATTGAGTGATGTATGATTGATCGTTGATGTATCGATCATTGATAGAAGAGATATAATAAGCTAATAATTACAACACTCCCCCTGCTTGATATATCTCGATAAAAATAAATAAATAAAAATAAAAGAATAAAAGTAAAGTGTTCAACTGTACATCACAAATATTATCCATGAAGTATATTCACTGCAAATAATTATATATAAAATACTACTTGAGTGATAAGAATGATGTGATAAAGAACATAAAATTTTTAAAGAAATAATGTTAGTTACGTAAGCCCATTTTTGTGATCAACATTTCAAGTCTTGGTCACGCAAGTGGCTTGGTTAATGCATCAGCGATCATTTCATCTGTCGCCATGTGAACGATATCTATCACCTTTGATTCAACTTTCTCTCGAATAAAGTGGTGCTGAATGTCAATATGCTTTGATCGAGCATGATTAATTGGATTTTTGGCGAGTGCGATTACTGATTGGTTGTCTTCAAATAAGGTTGTTGCACAATTTGGCAAATATCCTAGCTCATCCAATAGGGTGCATAGCCAAATGGCTTTCTTTGTCACATGAGCTAATGCTATATATTCTGCCTCAGTTGTTAATAGGGCAACGGTTGCTTGGCATTTACTTGACCAGCTGATGGCTCCTCCTGATAGGTTGAAAATATATCCCGTAGTTGATCGTCGTGTGTTAATGTCTCCTCCCCAGTTAGCATCGCTGAAACTGATCAGTCTTAGATCCTGATTGCGTCCAAGGCACAGCTTATAATTGGCTGTTCCTTTAATATATCTTAATAATCGTTTAAGGGCATGGTGATGTTCTTGCATTGGATTGGCTGAAAATTGACTGATGATGCTGACAGTAGCAGCTAGATCAGGTCTCATCCCGATCATCAAGTACATTATGCTGCCGATCATTTGTCTGAATAGACTTTGGTCTGCAGATTTTCCTCCTTCAGCTTTGAGTTGAATGGATGGATCAAGGGGTGTGCTGATTGGCTTGGCGTCTGTTATGTTAAACCTTGTAATGATTTGATTGGCAAAGTGGCTTTGATCAATTGTGATTGTGTGTGTTTTTCGATCGCGCATGACTCGAATACCCAAAAAATGTTTAATTTTGCCACAGTCCATTATATCGAATGTGTTGCTAAGTTCCGCCTTGAATTTGTTCATCATTTCCATTGAATCAGCCAGAATTAGTAGATCATCGACATATATGGTAATAATTATCAGCGATTGATATTGATCATCTTGTCTTCTCTTTAGATAAATGCTGTGATCTGATTGTAGTCTTGTAAAATTTGATTGGCTGAGATAGTTGTTGATCTTCTGATTCCACATACGAGGTGATTGCTTTAGTCCATACAGTGATCGATTGAGCTTACACACAGCTCTCGGTGACAGCTCCGATTGGTCGATTCCTTCAAGTACCGTCATGTAGATCTCTTCATCAAGATCGCCATTCAGGAACGCAGTTTTTTACATCTATTTGGTGAATTTCTAAGTTTAAGGTTGCTCCGATCGATAAAAGTGCCCTGATCGATGTGAATTTCGCCACAGGAGCAAATGTTTCATTGTAATCAATTCCTTGCTGTTATGAATATCCCTTGGCCACTAATCTCGCCTTGTACCTGGCAACTGATCCATCAGTGTTGAGTTTCTTTTTAAATACCCATCTGCATCTAATCGGCTTGCATCCCACAGGCACCTCAGGTACAATTGTCCACGTGTCATTATTCTTAAGTGATTTAAGCTCTTGATTGATCGCTTCCTCCTAAAGCTTTGCATCAGGCAGAGAAATTGCCTCCTTGTAGGTCATTGAGTCATCGGTCAATTCAATTAAATTAGCTTCTGACATGCGATCTTGCCAAATTTGTAGAGCTTTAGTGTCGATCAATTGTTCGATTGGCTCCCAGGTGTTGTCATCATCATCATAGCCTAGCTATTTAACCAGATATTCCCTTTTTTCATCAATCTCATGTTCTTCGATGATCGCTTCAATAACATATTCTTAATCTTCTGGGTTAATGATTGTTGGGGATTTTAATATAATAGATTCATCAAATGTGACATCGCAGCTGATCTCTATCCTCCTATTGGTTGGATCCCAGAGCTTGTATGCCTTCTTTTCGTCATGATAGCCAATAATTTTAAGCTTTTTGGATCGGGGTGCCAGCTTTGACCTTTTTCCCTTGCGAATATGCATATACGCGTCAGCCTATATGACGTGCAAGTTACTGATATCAGGCTTGTGACCGTGCCATAATTCAAATGGTGAAGCACTCTTCTTATTGGCTCGCATTGGCAATCGGTTGCGTAAATATGTAGTACTTGCGGCAAGTTCCGCCCAAAGTTCGTCAGGTATGCCGGCAGTAATTTTAACTACCTGGATTGACTTCATCAATGTCCAGTTATATTGTTCGGCTACACCGTTTTGTTGTGGCGTGTCCGGCATCGTCATTTCGTAATAAATTCCGTTTTTGATTAAAAATTCGTGCATCTCAGTGTTTACATACTCTCCTCCTCCATCTGATCGGAGAATCTTGAGTTTTCGGCCCGATTGCGTCTCAGCGAATGCCTTGAATGTCCGGAATCGATCAAATGTATTACTTTTGTTATTAATAAAATATGTTGTAATGTAGCGAGTAGCATCATTGATGAAAGTTAATATATATTTTGCTCCATTAACTGATGGCGTGGGCATCGGCCCACACAGATCTGTGTGCACCCTTCCGATAGGCTCCATCGATCGATTTTTCATGTGTCTGAATGGCTTGTGGTGCGACTTCGCATGTTCACACCCGGCGCATATTTCGATTTGTCCGGTTGACAGCCGTACATCTCCAAGCCCTGTAACAAATTTGTTGATTGATTGCAGAGTATTTCGGCCCGGATGGCCTAGTCGGTGATGCCATAATATATAGTCATTGATCTTGGAATCGGCAATGTTTGCAATCTTGGAATCGGCAATGTTTGCTTCTAGCTCTAGCTCTGATGTTGATAAATGAAATAGGTCACCATCAGCTTGTTCGATTTTAATTTCTTCGTGATCCGCGCCGATTTTAATTACTGATCCATCGCTCTTGAAGGTTATGTCATTTCCGTCACGTGTCAACGCCCGCACAGATATTAAATTTCTGGCGATCTCCAGTACATATAAGACGTCCCATAATTTCAGCTTGTCGTCGAGCTCAATTGTCCCAACGTGTGTCGCATGTAATTTCTCATTCCCTGCACACGTGACCAAGCCATCGTACTCAGCCACCATCTCGAAAAGCTCCAATTGGTTGAACATATGTTGCGTGGTACCCGAATTGATGATGGCGCCAATCGCCAGATTTGCTTTGGCTCTTGGTTTAGCTTTTTCTTTTTCTGTTTTTACCCAATTGTTGAATTTGTTGTATTGAAATATTCCGTGTTCTCCCTCACAGACGTAACATTTCCGAGGGTGTCCTCGAAAATTCCCGCCTCGATTGGCTCCGCAATCGCCGCCTCAGTCACCTCTGTTATTATGACCTCCTTGATTGTTTCTGTTTTCGTTGTTGTAGCCTCGGCTTCGTCCGGCGCTTCCGCCTCAATTGTCATGACTGCCACCTCGGTAGCCGCCTCGGTCGCCACCTCAGTATCTGCCTCGGTCGCCGCCTCGGTAGCTGCCTTGGTCTGTTGCGTGGGCTTCGTTATGTCTTTGCTTGTTATCTAGGTCGAACCTGATGCATGTGAGTTGTAAAGCCTCCAGTGTTGTCGGCATATTCTCCTGCACAAGTATTAATTCCCAGTACCTGGGGCTTAGACCCCGGAGATATTGCGGTATAGCTTCTGTGTTGGTCATATCTTCGATTTGCGCCATAATCTGGTTGAATGTGTCATTATAATCTTCGATTGATCCTTTTTGCTTCATCATTACAAGCTTATCGCACATTCATAACAATTGTTCCATTGGTGTGTATTTTTGCGTCATAGCCTCTTTAAGCTCATCCCATGAATCAAATTCTCCCGATGTATTCACGTGCCTCCATAACCACATTCTAGCATTGCCTGTAATTTTGCTGATTGCTGCGTTGACTTCCTCCTTTTGTACTGATAGATTGGCACTGGTGATAAATTGCTCTACGGCATCAAAGTAATCGAACAATCTGGGTACGCCACCTGATCCATCGAATTTGTTGATCGATCTCAGGTACTCCTTCACCAGATCGTTAAGCTTTGTTGATGTTGTTGGTGATGGTGATAGTGATTGTCTTTGTGGTGTGTTGTCTTCTGTAGCTGCATTCTGATTGGTTGGTGCACTAGGTGATGTGATTGTTTTGTCGATTTTTGCCATCAATTCGCCCATTAGGGTTGCAAGCATGTCTAATTTATCTTCCTGATTTCTGATCATTGTAGCCATCTGTTCCTGTCGATCGAGGCTAAATGCAATATTGCTCTGATGGTTTCTATCCAATCCTTCGTCGTCATCGTCAGGGGGTTGATATCTGTTGTCTGTTTTTGATTTAGATCGCAATCTTGTCGATCTTGTTGCCGATGATGATGATGCGTATAGGTTGTCCATTTCGTTGTGTCGTGTCGTTGAATGCTATGTCGTTACATATTGTTTATCGCATTGCTTTATTGCGATGTCGTTTGTCATGTTGTTTATCGCTTTGTTTGATGTATTGTTTACGATTTTAAATAAACACTTATAGTAATCGCAGTTGTAATTGCGTAGATGCTATGATTGCGTAGATCTCAGGTTGTCGAGCTGCAATTCGAGCAGCTCGGGGCTCATAACCTGTTGAAATTTAATCTTCGAATGTGTGTGTTTGGAGTAAAGAGTGCATTGGCTTATGAAGCCAATATGCATGTATTTATTAATACTAAATTATGATTGGTTGATACAAACAAAGATCATCTAAGCCACAATTGAGTGACGTATGATCGATCGTTAATACATCGATCATTGATAGGAGAGATATAATAAGCTAATAATTACAACAAAAACTACGTTCATTGCTGGTGGCAAGATCGCTCGCTAAAAATGACACTAACCAAAAATAGAAGGGTACAGGATATTACAGTAACTTCTAAATCAAGCGTAGTACAAAATTCTTGAAAATCAGTCAAGTTAGAGGTCAGCTGTCACATCTGGGGGCTCAACTGGGAATGTCTCATCCTCGAGACTAGATAAAAGTGTAGTAATTTCATTCTTGATGACCTGACAAATTTGAGCAATCTCTGCATATATAAGTTTGACGATATCAATGGTTTTTCCATAGAACCTGGATAAAACCCATTCGTATCCAAGAAAGAGCGCATAGGTCCTGTTAGCTATGTCTTTTTTAAATTTTGACAATGACATCTCCTGTTTCTGTAAGTGGCGTCGAAGATAGCAAGCGTGTCCTTGATGGAACCTGATTGTAATGTCGGTAACTCGGCTTTGATTACATAGCCATTCATGATACTGTCGCATCAGAATGAGGAGTTTTTCAGGGTCTTCCTCTTCATCCAGAGGAACCAGGTCGATCGAGTCCGGCTCCCTCATCAGTGCTTCCTTGATTGCTTTTTCTACATCCTTTCTGTAGTTGCATTTGTTTGGCATAGTATATCTTGATTTTGCTCTGGTGGACTGGGGTGGGGAGAATGGAACCATTGAGTCTCCTAAGCCAAATTGTGCTTTCTTTTATAGCCTGTATATAGTATGGGCCTTCCCACTTTGGTTGTAATTTAGCTGACCATGATGATTCTACAATGTTTTGGTATACAAGGACTTGATCTCCAATATGCAAGGGGGTTGCATTTGCCTTCCTATTTTGGTTCGTTCACTATCTCTCCTGTACCTTGTCGATGAACACGAATGCCTTCTTTCGGATTAACTGTAATCTGCTGATATCTCATGTGACGTAAGCCTATAAATGATCATCATATGTTCCATTATCCTTCTTAGGGTGGTGGAATTCTTGGTTTGGCAGCCTCCCATACACAAGCTCAAAGGGGCTGAACTTTGTTGATACTTGGTGAATGGTTCGAACTGCAAAAAGAGTGCTATCAAGATAATAGTCCCATGTTGCTTCTTGATCGATAATCTTTGCCAAGATATTCTTGACCATCTGGTTAGTACGTTTGGTTTGGCCATTTCCCTGTGGGTGGTACGACATTATTCAGATATGCTTGATATGGTAAGTCTGCTCGAGTTCCCTAATTAATTTGTTCAGAAACTCCGTACCTCAGTCACTGGTTATCTCCTTTGGTACTCTATGTCAGCAAATAATGTCAGTATATAAGAATTTGGCTACTGTCTGTGCATCTGCATCTTCAACTGCTATTGCCTCCAGATATTTTGTAAAGAAATCTACTGCTAAAATAATATATCTTTTTCCCATTAATGTTACTGGCATGGGTCCCATGACATCTATCCCAATGTGCAAAAATGGCTCAGCCTTGATGGTTGCAGAAGTGGCTCGGGGTATGTCTTTTGCTCTTGCTCGTTTTTGGCATGTGTCACAATTTCGCACAAAGTTGGTCATGTTGTCTTGCATTCCGGGCCACCACGCTGAATTCCTGAGTCGATATAAAGTGTTGTTCTGGCCTACGTGTCCAGATAATGGATGATTGTGTACTAAGGATAAAATGTTTGATACGTCCTTCTCCTGAATTACTGGAATAATGTATCCTTCCTTTTTATGATATAGTAAATTGTTCTGAATTTCATACTGTCTGCTAGTGGTTAATAAAATGTTCTTCATCCAATCCTCCATATCTTCTCTAATTTCTCTCCTCATCAACCAAATCACCAGATCATAGTATAGTGTTGCGTTCATTGCTGCGCCCCATCTTGGGCATCCAATAATGGTATTCTGCTAAGTGCATCAGCGTTTTGATTTGTCTTCCCTTTTCTGAACTTTATCATAAAATCATATTCTTAAAGCATCATGATCCACCATGCATACATCCCACTTGGATTGGGTCTGTTGAACAACCATTTAAGCGCCGAATGATCTGTGATAACTTCAAAGTGTTGCCTGATGAGGTAATACCTAAACCACTTGACTGCCCATATGACTGCAAGACACTCCAATTTGGTTGATTCATAATTTTTCTTGGTACCGTGTGTTCTTCTGCTTGTATAACAAATTACCCATTCCAAGCCCTTAGTATCATCTTGTGAAAGGATTGCTCCTACTCCTATTGCACTTGCATCAGTATAAAGCTTAAAAAGCTTCATCCAGTTTGGTTTTGCTAATATAAGTGCGGTTGCTAGAGCCTTTTTTAATGCGTTGAGTGCTTCTTGTTCAAGTTCACTTTGTTCTTCGTCAATTTCTACTCAATTGTAGCTTTTTGTAAGGGTTGTGTACAGGGGTTCAGCCAAGCTTGCAAAATTGCATATGTATTGACGGTAGTATGAGGCTAGTCCCAGAAAGGTATACATCTCTGTTTGGTTTGTAGGTCTCTTGAACTTAGTAATGGCTTCCACTTTAGCTAGATCGGTTCGGATTCCTTCTTTGTTGATGATGTGCCCAAGCATCATAACTTTTTCCGCAGCGAATGTACATTTCTTTGGTTTTAAATAAAGACCTTTGATTCTCATTCAGTTGAATACTTCACGTAATGCCTTGATGTGGTCCGGGAATGTTACCGTGAATATTATAATGTCATCAATATACACCAGTAATGTTTTTCCAACGAGATCTCCGAATATCTTGGTCATCATTTTCTAGAAGCTTGCTGGGGCATTCTTGAGTCCGAATGGCATTCATAGATATTTCCAATAGCCTTGCGGGGTTACAAATAAAGTGATTTCTTGTGATTCTTCATCAAGTCCTATCTGATAATATCTACTGGTCATATTAAGGGTTATGTAGAGGCTTGCACAGATTGGTATCTTTGAAAAGGTATCATCGATTCTTGGTATTGGGAAGGTGTCCCCTTTGGTGATATCGTTCAGCTTCCTAAAGTCAGTATATATTCTTGGAGCAAAGGTCCTGGCTTCTAATCCTTTCTTGGGTGCGATGACATTCGGAAATCCCTATGGGCTGTCTGTCTTGGCAGCCATTCCTCCTTTGACCATATCATTGATTTCTTTTTGTTGCTATTCAATATACGTGGGTGGTATTCGGTATGGTGCACATTTGATTGGAGGGTGCCCTTAGACGTTAATGTGATGAAAATGCTTTGGCAGTTTCAAATTGATCTCCTCAAAGGTTGTTGTGAATATGTTAGAGTACTCATTGATGAGTTCTTGTAACTCCTTCTTTTCTTCTTTACCGAGCTGTTCCCCAAAGGTATATGCTTTCTTATTCACTATTTTAGATACATGCTTGAGTTCCGTTATGATTTTTGCGATATTCATTCTGGTAGATCCAAACCCTTTATCTCCTCTAGTTATTTCTTCAAGGTTGGTTACTTCTATGGCCTTGCCTGTCCAAATAGGTATGATTATTAGCTATGCAATCCGATCTCCTCCATAGAGTTTAACTATATTGAATTGATGTCAGTTGATAACTACGATCTTGATTTCACCCGTGTAATCTGCATTGATGACTTCTGTATCAATCGTGATTCCAGCAACTGCTAGGGAACTCCTTGGTTTGATTTGACCATAATGTCCTTGAGGTATTTTTGCCACAATTCCTATTCCAACTATGCATGATTCTCCCAGTTATAGTTCGATATCCTTGATGGTAGAGAGATCAAATCCAGCAGCCTGTTCACTTTTTCACTCCAAAGGTTTGGCCTTCTGATTGGTTCACATGATCTGCATCATGAAGAATTCTTTCTGTTCGTCCTTATCATCGCTTTCTATCATTTGCGAGCAGACTTCTCTTTCTAGGTCGACTGGTATTTCATAACATCGTCCTTTCCAGGTAATTCACATTTTGCATGCACCGAGGTCAATTACTGCTTGTACTTTCTTTAACCAGTTATTTCCGATAACAAGGTCATAGAACGTAGTGTCAACTACCATTGCCAATACTGGGATGATAAGTTTACCAAAGTGGATTGGTAATTCGTGCACCTTGCCGAGTGGTGTTACAACATGTCCGTCAGCTACTACGATTGTCATAGTTGTGGCCTCTTCGATCTGCTACCTGAGTCGGTCAAGCATCATCTTGCTAATAATGCACCCTCTAGTGCCTGTATCGATAATGCATAGCATCGTAATTTCCTCGATCTGACATTGTGAATATGCCAATGAGTTCTGTGGTTCATCATCCTCCAATTGTTGCATTGCATTGATTTCTACTACTTCATACCCAGGTTGTGCATCACTTATCCCTTTCTGGATTTGCTGTCGGAATGTTGGAAATTTGGCGAGTTATCCTATTTTGACTGGGATGGTCATATCCTCCATCTCTTTCCATACATCTAGGCCGTACTTTTTAGATTTCCACAATTTGCATTCCTTGTTTCCTTTACTCGCAGGTGCTTCAGACATCGGCGTATCTTCTCAGATAATTCGGTTCACTTTTTCTTCAAAGAGTTCATCTTGTTCATCTCTGTTGAATTCATACTCTTGTGCTCATTGTACTACTTGTAGAGTTTTCGTTGTATAGGGAGATCCTGCCTTTTTGGGACATCTGGGTTTTCGTTTTTCTTGCACAGCTGGAAATGCTTCCACTTGGCTATATTCATCTTCACTATCAAAATCTTTTTCTTCAAAGGTGACGACGTTTATCTAGGTTCGTCCTTGAGTTTTTAGTTAGGTGATTCTGCTTGTTTCTATTATACACCTTGAAGTGTAGTGCTCTTTCTCTCCACATCTCTTGTATACTCTCATGTCAGGTTGAGTGCAGTCTCTTGATATATGCCCGTCTTGGTTACACCTGAAGCACCTTGAGATGCCGATCGGATATGCATTTGATCCTGTTGTAGGGGTTGGGTTTGCCATAAATCGTTGGACCGATCGCTGTGCATCGATCTGTCTTTTAAGGTCCGATATATGTGCAGTCATTTTGCTTATTTGTTCAATGAGGTTGTCCATGGCTGGGTCTTTTCGTAAGGCTGCTCCCCAGTTGACTGTTGCTGGTGTGATGGTAGGTACAACCACTAGTATGGTATGGATTTCTTGAAGATTGCCTGGTAAAATCTGTTGCATTATATCTTGACTCAGGTTTCATGCAGCCCAATATCTTTGTGCATAATCCACCTTTTGTGCATGATTTAGTCCGACTGGGCTGGAGTGTACTTGGAGGGCGATTTCTCGATGAAGTTCATTCATAAAGGATTGCTCTATGATGAGGTCCTAGTTGTTGAAATTTGATCTTCGAATGTATGTGTTTTGGAGTAAAAGAGCACACTGGCTTATGAAGCCAATATGCGTGTATTTATTAATGCTAAATTATGATTGGTTGATACAACAAAGATTGTCTAAGCTATGATTAAGTAACGTAATAATTGATCATTGATGGGAGAGATATAATAAGCTAATAATTTCAACACTCCCCCTGCTTGATATATCTCGATAAAAATAAATAAAAAATAATAAAAAAAAAATAAAAAATAGAAATAAAATGTTCAACTGTATATCATGAATGGCATCCATAAAGTATATTTACTGTAAATAACTATATATAAAGTACTACTTAAGTGATAAGAATGATATGATAAAGAATATAAAATTTTTTAAAAAAATGTTAGTTATGTAAGCCCATTTTTGTGATCAATGTTTCAAGTCTTGGTCACGCAAGTGGCTTGGTTAATGCATCGGCGATCATTTCATCTGTCACTATATAAATGATATCTATCACCTTTGATTCAACTTTCTCTTGAATAAAGTGATACTGAATGTCAATATACTTTGATCAAGCGTGATTAATTGGATTTTTGGTGAGGGTAATTGCTGATTGGTTGTCTTCAAATAAGGTTGTTGCACAATTCGGTAAATATTCTAGCTCATCCAATAGGGTGCATAGCCAAATAGCTTTTTTTGTCACATGTGCTAATGCTATATATTCTGCCTCAGTTGTTGATAGGGCAATGGTTGCTTGGCGTTTGCTTGACCAGCTGATGGCTCCTCCTGATAGATTGAAAATATATCCCATAGTTGATCGTCGTGTGTTAATGTCTCCTCCCCAGTTGGCATCACTGAAACCAATCAGTCTTAGATCCTGATTGCGTCCAAGGCACAGCTTATAATTAGCTGTTCCTTTAATATATCTTAATAATCATTTGAGGGTGTGGTAATGTTCTTACATTGGATTGGCCAAAAATTGACTGATGATGCTGACAGCAGCAGCTAGATCAGGTCTTGTTCCGATCATCAGGTACATTATGCTACCAATCATTTGTCTGAATAGACTTTGGTCTGCGGATTTTCCTCCTTCAGCTTTGAGTTGGATAGATGGATCAAGGGGTGTACTGATTGGCTTGGCATCTGTCATGTTAAACCTTGTAATGATTTGATTGGTGAAGTGACTTTGATCAATTGTGATCGTGTGTGTTTTTCGATCGCGCATGACTCGAATACCCAAAAAATGTTTAATTTCGCCACAGTCCATCATATCGAATGTGTTACTAAGTTCCACCTTGAATTTGTTCATTGTTTCCATTGAATCAGCCAGAATTAGTAGATTGTCGATATATATGGCAATAATTATCAGCGATTGATATTGATCATCTTGTCTTCTCCTTAGATAAATGCTGTGATCCGATTGTAGTCTTGTAAAATTTGATTGGCTGAGATAGTTGTTGATCTTCTGATTCCACATACGAGGTGATTACTTTAGTCCATACAGTGATCGATTGAGCTTACACACAGCTCTCGGTGACAGCTCCGATTGGTCGATTCCTTCAGGTACCATCATATAGATCTCTTCATCAAGATTGCCATTCAGGAACGCAGTTTTTACATCCATTTGGTGAATTTCTAAGTTTAGGGTTGCTCCGATCGATAAAAGTGCCCTGATCGATGTAAATTTCGCCACAGGAGCAAATGTTTCATCGTAATTAATTCCTTGCTGTTGTGAATATCCCTTGGCCACTAATCTTGCCTTGTACCTGGCAACTGATCCATCAGTGTTGAGCTTCTTTTTAAATACCCATCTGCATCCAATCGGCTTGCGTCCCACAGGCACCTCAGGTACAATCATCCATGTATCATTATTCTTAAGTGATTTAAGCTCTTGATTGATCACTTTCTCCCAAAGCTTTGCATCAGGCAGAGAAATTGCCTCCTTGTAGGTCATTGGGTCATTGGTCGATTCAATTAAATTAGCTTCTGACATGCGATCTTGCCAAATTTGTAGAGCTTCAGTGTCGATCAATTGTTTGATTGGCTCCCAGGTGTTGTCGTCATCATCATAGCCTAGCCATTTAACCAGATATTCCCTTTTTTCATCAATCTTGCATTCTCTAAGGATCGCTTCGATGACATATTCTTGATCTTCTGAGTTGACAATTGTTGGGGATTTTAATATGATAGATTCATCAAATGTGATATCGCGGCTGATCTCTATCCTCCTATTGGTTGGATCCCAGAGCCTGTATGCTTTCTTTTCATCGTGATAGCTAATCATTTTAAGCTTTTTGGATTGGGGCACCAGTTTCGACCTTTTTCCCTTGCGAATATGCATATATGCGTCAGCCTATATAATGTGCAAGTTACTGATATCAGGCTTGTGACCATGCCATAATTCAAATAGTGAAGCACTCTCCTTATTGGCTCGCATTGGCAATCAGTTACATAAATATGTAGCACTTGCGGCAAGTTCCGCCCAAAGTTCGTCAGGTATGCCAGCAGTAATTTTAACTGCCCGGATTGACTCCATCAATATCCAGTTATATCATTCAGCTACACCATTTTGTTGCAGCATATCCAGCGTCGTCATTTTGTGATGAATTCCATTTTTGATTAAAAATTCGTGCATCTCAGTATTTACATACTCTCCTCCTCCATCTGATTGGAGAATCTTGAGTTTTTGGCCCAATTGCGTCTCAGCGAATGCCTTGAATATCCAGAATCGATCAAATGTATCACTTTTGTTGTCAATAAAATATGTTGTGACATAGTGAGTGGTGTCATCGATGAATGTTAATATATATTTTGCTCCATTTACTGATGGCATGGGCATCAGCCCACACAGATCTGTGTGCACCCTTCCGATAGGCTCCATCAATCGATTTTTCACATGTCCGAATGACTTGCAGTGTGACTTTGCATATTCACACCCAGCGCATATTTCAATTTGTCCGGTTGACAGCTACACATCTCCGAGCCCTGTGACAAATTTGTTGATTAATTGCAGAGTGTTTTGGCCCAGATGGCCTAATCGGTGATGCCATAATATATAGTCATCGATCTTGGAATCAGTGATGTTTGCAATCTTGGAATCAGCTATATTGGAATTGGCAATATTTGCTCCTAGCTCTAGCTTTGGTGATGTCGATAAATGAAATAGGTCATCATCAGCTTGTCTGATTTTGACTTCTTCGTGATCTGCACCGATTTTAATTACTGATCCATCGCTCTTGAAGGTTATGTCATTTCCGTCACGTGTCAACGCCCACACAGATATTAAATTTCTGGTAATCTCCAGTACATATAAGATGTCCCGTAATTTCAGCTTGTCGTCGAGCTCAATTGTCCCAATGTGTGTCGCATGTAATTTCTCATTCTCTACACACGTGACCAAGCCATCATGCTCAGCCACTATCTTGAAAAGCTCCAATTGGTTGAACATATGTTGCGTGGTGCCCGAATCGATGATGGCGCCAATCGCCAGATTTGCTTTGGCTCTCAGTTTAGTCTTTTCTTTTTCTTTTTCTATTTTTACCCAATCATTGAATTTGTTGCATTGAAATATTCCATGTTCTCCCTTACAGACATAATATTTCCAAGGGTGTCCCTGAAAATTCCTGCCTCGATTGGCTTCGCGATCGCTGCCTCGGTCACCTCTGTCATTATGACCTCCTTGATTGTTTCCATTATCGTTGTTATAGCCTCGGCTTCATCCGGTACTTCCACCTCGGTTGTCACAACTACTGCCTCGGTAGCCGCCTCGGTCACCGCCTCGGTCACCGCCTCGGTAGCCGCCTCAGTAGCCACCTCAATCTGTCGCATGGGCTTCGTCGCGCCTCTGCTTGTTATCCGGGTCGAACCTGATGTATGCGAGTTGTAAAGCCTCCAGCGTTGTCAGCATATTCTCCCACGCAAGTATTAATTCCCAGTACCTGGGGCTTAGACCCCGGAGATATTGTGGTATAGCTTCTGTGTTGGTCATATCTTCAATTTGCACCATAATTCGGTTGAATGTATCATTATAATCTTCGATTGATCCTTTTTGCTTCATTATCGCAAACTTATTGTGCATTCGTAACAATTGTTCCATTGGTGCATATTTTTGCATCATAGCCTCTTTAAGCTCATTCCACGAGTCAAATTCTCCCGATGTGTTCACGTGCCTCCATAACCATATTCTAGCGTTGCTTGTAATTTTACTAATCGCTGCATTGACTTCCTTCTTTTATACTGATAGATTAGCACTGGTGATAAATTGCTCTATGGCATCAAAGTAATTGAACAATCTGGGTGCACCACCTGATCCATCGAATTTGTTGATCGATCTCAGATACTCCTTTGCCAGATCATTAAGCTTTGTTGATATTGTTGGTGATGGTGATGATGATTGTCTTTGTGGCATGTTGCCTTCTGTAGCTGTGTTCTGATTGGTTGGCGCGCTAGATGATGTGATCATTTTGTCGATTTTTACCATCAATTCGCCCATTAGGGTTGCAAGCGTGTCTAATTTATCTTCCTGATTTCTGATTGTTGTAGCCATCTATTCCTGTCGATCGAGGCTAAATGCAATATTGCTCTGATGGTTGCTATCCAATCCTTCGTTGTCATCAAGGGTTTGATATCTGTCTGTTTTTGATTTAGACCGCAATCTTGGCAATCTTGTTGCTGATGACGATGATGCATATAGATTGTCCATTTCGTCGTATCGCATCGTTGAATGCTATATTGTTACGTATTTATCACATTGCTTTATTGTGGTGTCGTTTGTCGTATTATTTATCACATTGTTTGACGTGTTGTTTACAATTTTAAATAAACACTTACAGTAATCGCAGTTATAATTGCGTAGATGCTATGATTGCATAGATCTCAGGTTGTCGAGCTGCAATTCGAGCGGCTCGGGGCTCATAACCTGTTGAAATTTGATCTTTGAATGTGTGTGTTTTGGAGTAAAAGAGCGCACTGGCTTATGAAGCTAATATGCGTATATTTATTAATGCTAAATTATGATTGGTTGATATAACAAAGATCATCTAAGCTATGATTAAGTGACATAACAATCGATCATTGATAGGAGAGATATAATAAGCTAATAATTTTAACACTGGTTGGCTGCTGGATATCCCGCAAGATCTACCGCATGTCGTATCTTTGTGTAGAAGGTGAGAGGGCTTTTGTTCATCCCTTGGTACATTGATGCTAGTTGATCCTTCATGCTTTGCTATATGTCAGCGGTATGGTAGGTTTCTCTTAACTATGCGATGGTATTGGTAAAGGTTGTTAAGGCATCAGCTTCTGCATTTACCTCTCCTACTCCTCTATTAAATCCTCTATTTGCTGCCGTAGCGGCTATTGCAGCATCATATGCGATCTTGGCGGGTCCTTGTAAAACTGCTTCTAGGATGTTTACTTTTGCAATGTTGTTGAATTGTCAGATTGCGTTGTAGATCTGCAAATCTTCGATGAACTTAATTACTGATTTAGCTGGTATGTAACCAGTGAAGGTCAGTGGTCTTTCTGTCATTTCATATATATTGTTTTCTGGTTTGTCATCTGTTTCGTCGTCAGATGATTCATAAAATAATGCCTGTAGGTCGTCACCAAAATCGATAGCTGATTCGTCATCTGATGAGAGCCTGTCATGTACTATAAGGGAGGCAATGGATTCTCTTGTTTCACTATAATCGCTGTCCGAAGGGTCAGGTGTAATGAATTCTTCTTCCTCGGAGCCGGAACTATTTGGTGATCTTCTTCATATAAAAAGCAGGGGTGTCCTTCGGTGATCCGTTTTAAACAATGCTGTCTTCTGCTATGGGTATGCTGTTATTGCTTGAAGGGGTAGTTCGGTCCTGCTTGAATGAGGATGTGAAAGTCAGTCTTTCGATAACTCTCCTGCCAGTCGGCACCAAGATGTAACAAATGTACCAATAACCGGTCATTCGTTCATTGAGAATGCTCAGAGTGTCAGATGCGATATCTCTTTTTTGCATATCCTTACTACAGCTTTGTGCTGTACTCTTCAGGCTTTACTATGACTGATATTGAGATATTCCAAGACTCTGTGCAAACTGATTTATTTAGATAGAAATAGAGGGGATATTTATACAAATTTGCTAGAACTGAATGAATAAAATAATAAAGACTTCGCTACAAGTAGGACTCGATAACTGCGAATAATATTTTATCGATAAAAATGAGATTGGTCACTAAAAACTATATTTGTCGCTGGTGGTGAGATTGCTTGCTAAAAACAACACTAACCAAAAATAGAAGGGTATAAGATGTTACGGTAACTTCTAAATCAAGCGTAGTACAAAATTCGTGAAAATCAGTCAAGTTGGGGGTCGGCTGTCACAGTGTGTGTATATATGTGTGTATATATAGAATGAGTGCATTGTAAGAAAAAAGAGCTTAAATATTGCAGAAAAAAAGAGCTTATATATATATATATATATATATATATATATAGAATGAGTGTGTTGCAGAAAAAAAAAGTAAAAAAAAAAGAGCTTGCATATT